>PVJS01002298.1:0-85947 GCA_004027185.1 Glis glis | reverse complement strand
CACAATGGAATTCTACTCAGCAATAAAGAAGAACAAAATAACAGCATTTGCAAGAAAATGGAAAGATCTGGAGAACATTATGTTAAGTGAGATTAGCCAATCACAAAAAAAGAAGGGACATATGTTTTCATTAATATGCGCAACTTAGGGAGTAGTGGGGACACAAAAGGGACTCCAATGACAACAGAGAACCCTCAGTAGTGCAAGGGAAGGGGTACAAGGGAAGGGGAAGGGCAAGAAAGAAGTGAATCTATGGAATTACTATCATAAACAATGTGTACATGTGAGATTATAACAACATCATTCTCAGTACTACATGTGGGGGGGAGGTGGGGGGGAGGGACACCAAGAGCTGTGTGCATGTATGTTAACACCAAACTGATACTCATTGTGATATGAGACTACAATGCACAAATAAAAACATATTAAAAAATTAAAAAACAGAATAAATCAACAAATTTCTAGATACATACTCTCTACCTAAATTGAACCAAGAAAATGTAGAAAACGTAAACTGACCAACGGCAAGAATAAAAATAGAAATAGTAATAAAATGCTTCCCATCAAAGTCCAGGTCCAAATGGATACCCAGCTGAATTCTACAAAACATGTATAGAAGAACTAAACTAAATCTTTCACAAATTATTTTGTGAAGTTGAAAGAGATGTAATTCTTTCTACCTTAATATAAAAACTGAATAAAGATACCTAAAGAAAAGAAAATTGTGGAACAATATCCTTGATGAACATAGATGCAACAATTTTACACAAAATACTAGTGATACACATTCAAAATCATATCAAGAAAATTGTACACCAAGACAAAGTTGGTCCTATTCCAGGGATGCAAAGCTGCTTCAACATATCCAAATCAATTCATGTAATTGTCCACATAAATTAAACTAAGGAAAAAAATCACATGATCATCTCAATAGATACTGAAAAAGCACTTGACAAAATCCAACACCCATTCATGTTAAAAACACTGAAGAAAATCAGAATAAAAGGAACTTACCTCAACATTATAAAGGCAATATTCAATAAACTCAAAGCCAACATCATGCTGAATGGAAAAGAACTGCAATGATTTCCTTTGAAATCAGGAACAAGACAGGGGTGTCCACTATCAGCACTTCTCTTCAATATAGTACTCAAAACTCTATCAAGAGTGATAAGGCAATATAAGAAAAATCAAAGGAATACAAATAGTAAAAGAACAACTGAAATTAGCTCTATTTGCAGAGGACATGATCCTATATTTACAAGACCCAAAAAATTCAACCAAAAGATTTCTAGAGCTGATTAACAACTTCAGATAAATACTGGGATACAAAATCAACCTACAAAAATCATTAGCTTTTTTTATATTCCAACCATAAATATACTGATAAATTCAGAAAACAATTCCATCCACAATGACCTCAAAAAATACATAGAAATAAATCTAACCAAAGAGGTAAAGGACCTCTCCACCAAAAATTATGAAACACTAAAGAAAGAAATCAAAGATCTTAGAAGATAGAAAGATCTCCCATGCTCTTACATAGGCAGAATAAATATTATCAAAATGGCCATTCTCCCAAAAGTGATCTACAGATTCAATACAATCCCTATTAAAATGTCAACATCATTCTTCACAGAGCTAGAGAAATCAGTCCTAAATGTCATATGAAAAAACAAAGGACCCAGAATAGCTAAAGAAATATTTAGCAATATGAACCATGCAGGAGGCATCACAATACCTGTTCAAATTACACTACAGAGATACAGTAAAAACAGTATGGCATTGGCACAAAAACAGATGCATAGACCAATGGAACAGAAGATAGAGAAACAAATCCACACACTTATCGCCAACTGATTTTTGACAAAGGGTCCAAAAACATATGCTGGAGAACAACCTTTCAACAAATAGTGTTGGGAAAACTGGTTATCCATTTGTAGAAAAATGGAATTAAACCCCAACATCTAACCCTCTATAAGAGTGAACTCAACATGGATCGAAGATCTGAAAATCAGTCAAGAGACTTTGACATTACTAAAGGAAGGCATAGGTCCAACACTCCAATATATATGCACTAGTAGAAACTTCTTCAATATGGCCCCCAAAACTTAGGAAATCATCAAGACGATAATTAATGAATGAGATGACATTAAGTTTAAAAAGTTTCTGTGCAGCAAAGAAAATCATCAAGGGTCTAAAAAGAGAACCTACTGAATGGGAGAAGCTCTTTGCCAGCTACTCCTCTGATAGAGGACCCATATCTAGAATATACAAAGAACTTAAAATGCTTAATACACACACACACACACACACACACACACACACACACACACACAAAGAACCAGTCAAGAAATAGGCAATGAAACTAAAGAGACACTTCACATATAAATATATGAAAAAAATGTTCAACATCATTAGCAGTGAGATGCAAATCAAAACTATGAGATTCCATCTTATCCCAATGAGAATGGCAATCATCAAGAATAAAAACAATAATAAATGGTGGGGAGGATGTGGGGAAATAGGAACTCTTATATATTATTGGTTGGATTGCAAATTAGTGTAGCCACTATAGAAATCAATTTGGTGATTCCTCAGAAAACTGGGAATGGATCTATCATACGATTCAGCTATACCACTTCTAGGTATCTTTCCAAAAGTATTGAAATCAGAATGTTATATTGATACATGTATATCTCTGTTTGTAGCAGCATAATTCACAACAGCCAAATCATGGAACCAACCTAGGTATCCATCAAAGATAAATGGATTATAAAATTATGGGATATACACCATGGAATTCTACTTAGCGATAAAGAACAATATGTTATTTTCAGGAAAATGTATGGATGGACCTGAAGAACATTATGTTTAGTGAGAACAGCCAGTCACAGAAAGTGAAGGGTCGTACGTTTTCCCTCATATGTAGAATGTAGGGAGTAATTGGGATACAAGAGGGACTTTAGATATTGTATGGAAAACTCCAGTGGAGTGATGGAGGGGGTCTAAGGGAGGGTATGAGGCAGGGGAGGGAGAATTAATGAAGGAAACACTTCCACTGATGTTATGTACATATGTGAAATTACCAATGCTAGTTTCAATATCATGTATGTGGAAGGGGAGGGAGTGAGGAGGGATCAGGGAAAAGCTCACCAAGTGCTATGTGCATATATGTCCTTATCACTCTGGACTACATTATGATGTGATATTACAATGCATCAATAAAAACATACTGAAAGAAAGAAAAAGAAAACTATTCAAGTAGAGAATGGAGAATCCTAGCACATAAAATCTGGTCTTAAATGCTCTTCTAAAACATGAGCTATGAGCTACTGTTTAATGCTTACTTAACACAAATGGGAATACACTATACCTTCTAATTGTTCTCTATCCTCAAAAAACTTACTATTCTATTGGCAAAATAGTTTCCTATGCCCTTCTCACATATGACATTTCCTGCTCTCTTTCACCAAGGGGAAACACAATCAGTTACATTCTGACAAGGGCTAAACTTAGATCCAAACTTCAACATAACCTCGAATGACCATGATAGAATAAACCTATGGAAAATTAAGAAAATGCATGCTAGAGAAATATGAACAGACCCTTAGTATTGGCCTCACTATTGGGTGCCACTTAGGATAACAATTCAAAGACCTTGAGCTATCAGCAGTTTTACTGATAGAGAACTCTTATCAGAGCTCCTGCTGTTAGTTCTGACAGATTTACCACACATGGCTGCACATGGCTACACTTGTACCCACTCAAGTGTGTAAGAAGTGTCTAGTGCTGAGCCACTGAGAATTTGCCTCAGTAATGTTTTAATTGCAAGGCTACCTCTAACCAAAGAAGTTAAGTCTGATAGGAAAACTTGCTTATGCTGTTATTTTTCACTTCTTTCAATGCAAAGAAGCAAACTATTTGAAGGTGTGCATTTCTGATGTTCTCAGATCACATAGGAATATGCTGAGCATGATCTTTGAATTGTTGAGATTCATTATTTCTTTTTCACATAAAAGAGAGAAGCATTTATATATTCTGTTAAAGGGTGCAACGTATGACATAAGAAATATTCACATGCATCTTCCATATGCCAGAGAACACAAAACAAAATGTTTAAGGGGAGAGGTCAGGACTTGTAAACAAGCAATAGTCCAAAGAAAAACAACCAGGACTCTTGAGAGGGAACGTTATCTCAATTCAAGAGCCTGAATTTTATGACAATGTATGTGATTCCTCTTCTTAATGTTAATTATTGGCTCGTCAGAATAATAACATTTCACATCTTTACATTCTTCATTTTTTCCTTCATTTTTCAATTCATTACTAAGAGAATGGTTTACTTAATAAAAAATGAAACAAAATACACACAAAAAATGGACTTTTAAAAGATCTGAATCTGCATCCGAGCTCTTCCACTTACTAGCTAGATATTTCACTCTTTGTGACTATTGGATAAAGACTTCTACCTTTCAGATGTTTTGTGGTGAACCTGTAGTTCTGCAAGAGGAAATGGGAGTGACTCTACCTAAGGACAATCATTTTAGAGACAGATATAATCAATAGTTTAATTACTTGTGGCACCCTCACCCTTATGGATTTATTTTGCCTCAAATCAACTTTGCTGTGATGTAATAAGAATATATTTTAAATCAATGAAAAAATTTTCCTATGTAACTGTCATTTTTCCCCTATGACAAGGGTGAAGATTTTTAAAGGTAGTATAGTTGATACTGTTCTCTTTTCATGGTGGATGGTAAAAAGCTTTGAGCAAGAATTATGAATCGTCTTTAGCATGTTAAAAAGGCTTATATTTTATATTTTAATATCAGTTGTATTTTGCCTTTATTTTAATGTTGTCACTTTTTCTTTTTAAAATCTACTTTTAATTGATTATATATTGCTATAGTTTTGTATCTTTGTAGTTAGCAATAAACCCTTTCTAAAACAAGGGAGAATATCAACTAAAGATTCGATGGTTTTCTGGCAGGCTGAACCTTTCACAATCTGTTCCAAGCTGCTCTGTATAGCTCTGCCTCCCAGTGTCTCTTCTTCCACAGTTTTTCACCTTCCATACAGACTTGCTTAAGGTTTCCTGGACACACAGTTTGATAGTGCTCAACCTTGTCTTACAAAACACCCCTCAAAAGTTATCTTTTGGTGGCTCTTGGGATGAATTAGTGAAAGTATACATTTGGAATAACATCTGTGAAAAGGAGGAATACATTCATTTACTTTGCCTTTTCTTAATGTACTTAAATTCAATAATATATGATACTAAATTCTCTACATATAGTCATGTAAGTTTTACTTTTAATTGAAACCTAAAGCTGGGTCTGTAATCCCAGTATTTGGGACTATAAATAAAAAATAAATAGGGCTGGGGGTGTGGCTTGGAGGTAGAATGCCCCTGGGCTCAACCCCTAGTACAAAGAAAGAAAGAAAGAAAAAAAAGAAAGAAAGAAGGAAGGAAGGAAGTAAGGAAGGAAGGAAGGAAGGAAGGAAGGAAAGAAGGAAGGAAAAGAAATGAATCTTTTATTTAAAATACTGGAAGAAGACAAAATTCTAGGAAATCACTGAGATATATGCTCTACTATATGTCATGTGTTTCTTATTATGCACAGTTAACCCATCTTTAATTTTAGATGGTCTTTAATGACTTTAACAGATTGAGCTAACTTAAAAAGCCAGTTTAAATTTTCAATTACTCTGGGACATGATTTTACCATAGTCACTGCTAGGCAGTCCCTAGTAGGATGAATGGATTGACTAAATTGGCTAAGTAAAACAGGATTTGCGTAACCAGTTTAAAGAAGAGCAACCTTTTCAGGGTGACTAAAAGGAAAAGCAACGTGGGGTGCACCCACCTGCTCCATTTTTTCAGGTTCTAGTCGGCAGGACTGAGGCCAGTGTACTTAATCTCCTGGAGCTCTCCTAGGGAAAGCTCCTAACTGGAGTCAGCTTTGTTCTGCTCTCCTTTCAAGTAGAAGAAAACCAGAACCCAAGTGGTCTAGAGAGGGGAAGGCACTTCCTGTCTGAGTTCTGACGTGTGTGTGTGTGTGTGTGTGTGTGTGTGTGTGTGTGTGTGGTTTGTTGGCCATATTTATTTATTTATGGCCGGGATCACAAGGAGGAGGAATCGGCCCTTTGAAGGATGAATGCGGCTGTCATCCTCCATTTCCTAGGAGATGCCACAGCTGTGACAAGGAAGGGTTTATAATGGCACAGTTCGGTGCCTTCATAATTTATTCTCTCTGATTTTATGCTCTTTTAGTCTCCTGCTCAACCATCCACTAACAAGCAGTGATATTAGCCAATAAATCAAAGACGTCGGCTTGTCACCACCAGATGCTTGGCCACATCGCCGCCGATTATGAGACGTACAAAAGGACAATTTCATGTCGGGAGCTCAGCAGAGGTGTTCCACTGATATTCTGTTTGATAGGAAACCAGCGTGAGGTGAATGTAGTAAAATTCAATAACTTTTATGCCTTGTAGCAATGAAGAACTAAGTTGAAATAAAACTGGGAAGTAAATTAGGACCTCATCTTTATGACTATTCTTTTTTTTTATGATCCTAAGTCTTTTCCTTTATTACTTCGATGCAGGTTAGTGAATGAAGAAATATTTTAATATACTCAATTTATTTTTCTGGGTCTAAGAATTTATCTTTCTTTTCTAAGAACACCAAATAAGACATTTACATCAATCTATTAAATGTGTCTATTAAAGCCTGCATTAGTTCTAAAGAAATAGAATAGTATAATGGTATTTGTTTGAATGGTAGTGAATGTCCAAGGAGAATATGATACTATTTTTCTTGACTATTGAAAGCTGCTGTAAACTTATTAAAATCATGCATTTCTCTTATTTTCAGTTCTCTCATTTTTCAAATTGCTGATCTATCATAACGTTGGTATACCTTTCCAGTGGTATAAACAAGAACAATCCCAGCTGACTGAATTCATATATTAAGTATTTTTAAAAGACAAAAAGTGTAACTTTTTCCTTTAAATGAAAGGATATAAAAAGAAAAGAGATATTCTGCTTTTATATTACCTAAGTTTTTTATGTTTTTCTTACCTTAGAAGTTTACCATATTTATACATCAACTATGTAACCAGAATGTTGACTTAGCATTTTTGTTATATTGACAATTTATTACAGAACAATAAAATAGCTTTTAAGCTATAAATCAAATTTTATTGTAAGACAAAAAAAGCATATGTAATTGTTACATTTTTAATTAACAGGACTCTTGTTTATCTTCTGACTACATAAGCATCCCTTCTTTTTTCTTGTTTTCTTGGGACATTCTAGGGGATCCAAAATGCTATACTAAAGGGTTCAGAAAAAGAGTGAGCATCCCACAGTGTCCCCATTTCAGTTATCAACCGTCAGAAGCTAGAAAAAAAAACTTGCCTGCTATTTTATTTCCTACCATTCCTTCATCTTATTTCCTGTGTTACAGATGTTACAGAAGTTTCCAAATTACTGTTTTCAAATATTATATCATTTAACCCTCTTCAGTGTAAGAGCTTTCCAAAAGTATATAAATTAAGTATGAGAACTTTTGGAACTAAAATACCTATTGTATACATTCAAATAATACATATGTATTTTACAATTCCATTCAACTGAGGTGGTGACATTTTATCGTTGCTGTGGCTCTGTTTTGTTGCTGTTGCTTTATTATTATTATTTTTTTTTTGCGGTACTGGGGATTGAACCCAGGGGCGTTCTATCTTTGAGCTACACCCCTGGCCCTATTTTTTTTATACTTTGTTTTGAAACCGGGTCTCACGAAGTTGCAGAGGGCCTCCCTAGATAGAGACAGACAGAGAGAGACAGAGAGAGACAGAGAGAGAGAGTGAGAGAAAGAGAGCTGAGGCTGGCCGCGAACCCGGATCCTCCGGATCCTCCGGTCTCTGCCTCCCAAAGTACTGGAATTACAAGCGTGCGCCACCACGCCCAGTGCTTTATTATTTATATTATGACTTTTACATTGATAGCTCATGATCATTTTATTTTCCTCCAGCCTAATAGGAATTCAAAGGTGCCATCTATTTAAGAAGCTTAGACAGAGAAGATAATTCAATTGGAATCATGTGGTTGAAGGCCTCTTTTTTTCCTCTGGGCTACAGAATTATTAATTATTATTAAGTATTTAAGTACCACTTTATATTCTGCAAAGTTTTCATAACTATCCTTTTATGTCTCAGATTCCTATGAAGCGTAAGAGTAAATTTCCAGTTATATTAAGTACAAGAAACCGAGGAAGCACACTAAAAATATACTGAGTAACACAAAAAGAAGGAAAACGGAGACCTCAGGTTTATTAGGAAGGTGATAACTTACAGCACAAATTATTTGGCTCCTGCATGACGGCCACATAGAATAGGGCTTCCAGCATTCATCTAAAGAAGTGTGTCAGCATGTATTGCCCTGCAGTGTAAAGATAAGGATTGATTTAAAATGTAAAGAACTACGAAGACACAGAAAATGAAAAGCAGATTAAGGATTTTTGCAGTATTTACCTTGGATGAGACACTATTAACACTAAGTTTATCCAGCTAAGGCAACCGATGGTTTAAGTGGATTTGATTGATTTACTCAAAATCAATAAAAATCAATTAAATGTGGAGGACATTTTTTTAAGTATTGAGAACTTGGTAAACCCAGTAGAGTTTAGAAGAAATGCAGCATAAAGCTAGTGATATCAGTGTTCAAACTATTGGTCTTACCACTCCATTATTTTATTCCTTGCCTTAGTAACATGCTTTATCTGTAGGTTTTATGATACTGGATAGGGTAGAAAATATTGGTCGACTGTTACCTTGAATGGAAACTCAAAGACGAACTTTGTGAAATGATATATCTCCAATAACTTATGATGAATAAAACCCTTGATTTATTCTGTAGCTTTTGTGGAACACATGCATACATACATATATACATACATGTGTATATATATATATATATATATATATGTATACATGTGTGTATATTATATATAATATATATATAATCATTATTCTTGTATACTTAATCCCCAGGCAGCACTGAAAGGACCATGATACATCAAGACAGAAGAGGTCTGGTTCTTCCAATTTTCCTATTGGCACGAGGGAATACTAGAATATACTATCCTATGCTCAAGTGTTGTCAACCCAAGAGATACTGAGATGAATTTCTGGTTCCTTTGCAGGCTGAGATAAGGGAGAGTTGCAAATATCTCTTATAAGCAATAAAAAACATTTTTTCAATCTTTTTCTTCCATATGTTTCAAAATCCTACCAACTTACTATTCCTGGAATTTTTCTGGCCATTACTCTGTGGATCATGAATTTCATCTTGATTTTCTCCCCATGGTTTACCCAAATTATAGTTTACTGATGTGTTAATGTACTCATAGCTCAGCAGCACAAATGTACCTTTATTTGAATTCTGGACTTTTATACTCTACCAAATGCAAACACCACAAAAATTGTCTTCATCTTCTCCACTCCTATAAATTGTACCTTCTGAATGCCTGTAACTATTACTGTTTGTATACTGTACTTGTCATCTATGATATATTTTGTATATACTTCTGATTAGAGGTAAGAACTGAACCCAAATTTTTAAGTTCCTTCTTCATTTCATATTTGTAAAATGTGACTAATACATAGCATATGCTTCATATATTGAAGGGAGGATTAGATGAGCTAATACCAAACTTTGCTAAGCATAAAGTGCTAAACCAAAAATGGACTCATGATAACATACTGCTGGGTAAATATTGGTTGGGATTTCATGGTGGCTACATTTTTTTCCCCAGAGTATTTAATTTTGATCAGAATGTATTGAAAAGAGTAATCAAATTATTTGCCTATTAATTTGAATTAGAAAGTATTTAAGAATACATACATTCAAAGTATATTTAACTCTTGATTTAAATCAGCATGAGATCTTTTGACTCTTATGTATCTGTTAATCCAATAATATAAACCACATAGTAAGCCAGGCATGGTGGCGCATGCTTGTAATCCCAGTACTTGGGAGGCTGAGACATGTGGATCACAGGTTCGCAGCCAGCCTCAGCTACTCAGTGAGGCCCTCCGCAACTTAGTGAGACCCTGTTTCAAAATAAAGAATTAAAAAAATAGGGCTGGGGGTGTAACCCAGAGGTAGAATGAACCTGGGTTCAATCCCCAGTACTGCAGGAAAAAAAAGAAACCACATAGTAAACAACCTTACACATCTATACAAGTTCTATTGAACAGTATAGTTGCAGAAAGTATTATTTACAATTATGTAATGATTCAAATGAAATGCACCAAAAATTAGGTTGGGAGATTTTAGGTTACACAATTCATCATGTGATAAAATAAAGCAAATATTATAAATGTAACTACATATCATTTGATTACCATCAAACATTTGAATTATAAAATTTGAATTTATTTGCTAGGGAAAAATCGAAACCTTTTTCAGGAAAAAACAATATTGAAAGTATCTGGACTATGCAATAAATTACTTCTGGGCATTTCTTTAAGTAGGAAAATGTGGTTTAGTCCTCAAACTCTACAAACATGAAAAATATCACAATCTCTCTGGGACAAATATTTATAGGCTGTTTTAATCTCTATCTATTCCGCTAGAGTACAAGATATTCTACAGTCAGTATCAGGTCATTTATTTACTGTTTATTCACTCATTCATTCATTTAGTACTCAATCCATTCATATATCACCAATGAATGAATGCTGAATGATATCATTTTTTATCTTTGGAGTGAAGTGATGAAACTATAGTAAATAACCTCTCAGCTGTGTAGTTTTAAAATATTAGGATAGTAGATTTAAAATATCCCATCAATGGTGCACATGTAAGAAAAATAGAGTCTCTTCTGCTCTTGAATTCTTTCTCTGAAAACATACTTTTCATTTCATAAGGAATGTTATGAGTTTGCTCTAGTGAGACAGAGGCAGAACTAAGACTAATGCTTGGATTAATACAATTTTCAGCTCTAGAGCAAAAGGGACCATAGTCATTATTGTTGCCACTAAAATACTCCAGTATGTATAGTTCATCCCTGAGTGTCAAATCTTTCCAGGTGGTTTACATGAGTAAGCTCATTAATCCTTACAACCGGTTTCTAATGTTGGAATAACAACTTCCAAATTTAAAATGTGGTAAGAATGAAAGATACCTAGCCTAAGATTTTAGACTGTTGGTTATAATCAGGATTCTAAACCAAATCACTTTGAAAGGTCATGCCCATTCTATTTGTCAATCTCTAACACAGATCATGGATGAGCTCACAATACCAAAGACTTGCTTTGTATTTGTATTATCCATCTCCATGATGCTCTGTAAATAATTATCAATCACCATTCCAGAAAACAAACTCAGAGAAGACTTTGGGACAGCTTTGTAAACTTGTTCTGCATGTTAACCTGCATGAAGGGAAAAGTTCTTTCTTAAAGCATAGTAGAAAAATAACAATGAATTAAAAAGTAGAAAGAAGGAGAAGGAACTCTATGTTTGAATTAAGCATCATATATACGGATTTCTTTTTGTGAATATCATCATTTGCTTCTGAACTTAATAAGTGTTTAACATTTCAGTGCATAGTGAAATAAATATAATCTGTATTTCTTTATCTCCAAACCATGTGGGCCTTTCTTGTTTGTCAATGTATGGTGTTTGACTTAAAGTATGATGCTATCATGAACTCCCTTTTCTGTGGGAACCAAGAGACGTTGTGTACATATATGAACACATCACTTTGTATTCTTTTTTTTTTTGTGGTATCTATCTCTGCGCTACACCCCTGGCCCTATTTTTTATACTTTATTTTGAAACCGGGTCTCACAAAGTTGTGGAGGGCCTCACTAAGTAGAGAGAGAGAGAGAGAGAGAGAGAGAGAGAGAGAGCGCTGAGGCTGGCCAAGAACCCGGATCCTCCGGTCTCTGCCTCCCAAAGTACTGGGATTACAAGCATGCGCCACCATGCCCGGCTCTGAACACATCACTTTGAATATCACTACAATGTATAATTATATTGCACAATAAAATTCTAAAAACAAATAAAGTGTGATGCTATTCTTTTAACTCCCTCTTTTTATCCAAACTTTCATGAGCTTTTTAAACATGTCCAAGAAAGTGTTTTTCACCCTTTAAGATTAAATCCTGGTCATTTGACTCCTTCTCTGGAGATTCAGTCTTGGAGATTCTAATCTGTAGTTGGCTTAATTTTAAAAATAGAAAGTAGAAGCCGAAAGGACCTTTTATAGTTCAATTAACCCATAGTCCCATCCAGCTCCCTTTTCAAAATTAGGACTGGAAAGATGTATCTAAAATCTAAGTCAGTTCACAGTAGGGGCCATGTCTCTGATTTCCTATTCTAGGATTCTTTGACCCACATCTTGCTTACAAGATTCTGACAGTTTCTCCATGTTTAGTAACAGAAAATTGTCCCAGAGTCTTAAAGGGTCATTGGAGCTTTTATGAACAAGTTCAATAATACTAATTTACTTATTGATTCATTGTATTATCTTAGGCATTTTTATTAATTGTTATTAAGGGAGTATTGATATACTTTTTTACAATAATGTGTTCTTGTTAACCAATTTACATATGCATTTAATTGCACAATTTTTTCAACTTATTTGGTTGTTTTTGTTGCATATAATGTCTATTCTTTGATGGCTCTGAATAATAAGTACCTTAACATTTTTTTAATTTCTAAGTACTTTATTCCTCATGTACATAGTCACTTGTATGATAATTTATCATCAAATATCTAGAATTATAAACCAATTTCTTTTCATTTAATGCTCAGTAATGTTCTTAATTTCAGCTAAAAGTTAAAATTAATAAAAATAAAATGATATAACTATAGATCATATTTTTCTACATAACTTACTTTTCTCCAATGTAATGGCAATTTCTAGACTTTGCATCTGCTGATTATTACTTGGGTGACATGTTATGGTGGACAACATCAAGATGAATCTGTAATGGCCTGTGCTTTCTTTTTTTCAAACCTTGCAAAACATCCCTCCTCCCCCAAGTTTAGGTGGGACTTATGGCTTGCTGCTAACCACCTAAATGTACCAAGGTAACAGAAAATCACGCCCATGATTAAGCTAATTTCTATAAATATTTCTCTCTCTTTCTCTCTCTCTCTCCCTGTATTGAAACTTTGAAGAATCAAGTTGTCCCATATTCTATAGGCAAAAGAAATTACATTCTGCCAAAGACCTGGAGAAGCTTGGAAGTGGATTCTTCCCAGGCAGTCCTCAGACTGGACAACACTTGAATACACACTTATACATCCATTTATGAGGTTCCTGGACTCCTGTCCCACAGAAACTACCAGATAATAAATGTGTAACATTTTAAGCCATGGTGTCTATAATTATTTGTAACACAGCATGAAAAAAGTATTGCATTTTTTCTGTTTCCTGATGTTAATAATTTGTCTATTATGAATAACTTTCTGGAGCTAGAGATTTCTATAATATTTCTGTCTCTCCACTACAACTGAACATCTTAAATTATTCTCAGAGAATGAATGTTTACTGTGTATAATGATTTTTAAAAGCATAGAAATTCTCCTGTAACTAGTCATAGATGAACAGAATAATGGCAAATAGCATTTGTTTTTTAAATGTAGACATTAAGACTTTGTTTTCTCTAGACTAGAAGAAAACTTCCTGCTACTAGAGTTGAAATTTGTTGCTTTTTCTGTGCCTAGTATCATTTAGCACAGCAGTGGTTCTTCAAGTATAATAAATAGTTCTTCAAGTATAATAATCAGGTGTGGAATTTTGGGGACCTTCATAGCACTCAATGTATTATAATAATAAAGTGGGGGAGGGGAGGAAGGCAAGGAGAAAGAGAAAGAGACTACTTTGAATATTCAGAGTCTCTTCTGGATCTGTTTTCGTTTGTTAATTTCTCTGAATTTAATTCCATATTCCACATAGCCTTGAAATGATGGGGGGAAAATGACTGAAAATAATATAAAAGCAATTCCAGTGGTAGTCTGCTTTAAAGTGTTAGACTTAAAGTCTACCATTTGGTAATAGCTCTAGGATAATTTAAAATATCTCAGGATACATAAAAGAAGTATCAATGATGTAAATTGAAGGTAAATACTTTGAAACTTTTAATGTAAGAAGGAACTAGTGATTCACAGTAGGTAGTTTAACATAGGGGACTCCATTATTGCATCACAAATTGAACTTTATCTCGTTACATATGCAGGTGAAAGGGAGGAAAAAAGGGAATGAATATTTATCAAGTTAACTACTCTGTGCCCAGCACTGTGATAGGTTTTCCTATACTAACACAATATGCTTAGGTCAACAATGTAGTCCTGAAGAAGTATTTAGTAGATAATTAAAAAGAGGTCAAAACTTCCATTTTCAGCTGTGACATACAAAAACGTAGCCACCTTCAGTCCCATCCTAGCACTGAAAAAAAAGTTGAACAAATTGAAATCCAATGACAATTTTTGGATTCAGCCAAGAACTAATCATCACCCTGAAATCTGGAATGATGGGTGAATTCAGAGAGTCACAGTCAAAATCTACGGGAGCTGTAAACTGGCAGGATTACTTTCATGGAAAGTTTTACTAAGTAGTATATACTACGAGTGAAATAGTGTGAGAGTATACCTACAATCTTAGCGGGGCTTCCCCACCAATTCATGTGATTACCACAGTGAACCTTCCAGGTTCTCACAAGGAAAAATCAAGAACGGTGGCATGTGTGGCCTGCAGCTCTGGCAGAGGGAGAGAAAAGTAACCATTCAGAAATATGCCCAGAGCATTCTTTTTTAAATTTAATTTACTTTTATTTGTATACTTTTATTTGTGCATTATAGTCTCACATTATAATGTAGTTTATAGTGATGGAGACGTACATGCCCATAGCACTTGGTGAGTTTCACCCTATCCCTTCCCACGCCCACCTTCCCCATACACGATATTGAGATTGGCATTGGTATTCTCACATATGTAGATAATGTCAATGAAAGTGTTTCCTTCATTAATTCTCCCTTTCCCTCCCACCTTCCCCAAGACTACCTCCCTCACTCCACTGGAGTTTCCTCTCCATTATCTAAAATCTCTCTTATATGCCAGAGCATGCTATGTAACAAGGCTTAATATTTCCTGAGAAACATTTTAATAGTTCATTGTCTGAGCTGAGGGAGGGTAATTTCCCCGTAAGCAGACCCTTCTATCCTTTCACTTAAGGGGGAAAAACCCTAAAAGACACTTGTGATGGTCATACAGTCAAGGACACAGGACAACTAAATGACTGAGAGGTAACCATAAGAATATAGAATGTCTCTCCCTACATGCTTTATGGCCACAGCAAATGACCTCCAATTTAATAGCCATAGATTAAGGCTGAAAGACCCAGAAGACAGATGCTAAGGAAGAGTTGTTAGGAAAGTCCAAATACAGTAGAAGAGACAGAAAAGAAAAGCACCAGAGGAATGTGAAGTTTCTGATACCAACAGTAAACACTGAACACAGCCAAACTCCAAATCAGGCTAACCAAAAAGCTCAACAACAGATCCACTTACCTCACTTCCTGTTATGTCATGCATTATTTAAGATTTTTCAACAACAAAAAACAGCTAGCTATATTAGAAGGGAAAGAAAAAAATCATGTGGAAATACAAAGCAAGCAGCAGAACCAGGCTTCGATGCGGTACAGATACTGGAATTCATTCGCAGATAGGTAATTTAAAAGAGTGATAATTACTATGTTAAGGCCTTTAATGGAAAAAACACACTGCATATAAGAAGAGATGGGTAATGTAAGCAGAGATGCAAACTCTCAGAAAGAGAATCAAAAAGCAATTACTGTGTGTGTGTGTGTGTGTGTGTGTGTGTGTGTTGGGTGGGGTGGTACTGGGTATTGAACCTAGGGGCATTCTACCTCTGAGCTACACCTCCAGACATTGACATTTTTACTTTTTGTTTTTGAAACAGTGTCTTGTCAGGTTACTGAGAGTCTCGCTATGTTGCCTAGGCTGTACTTGAACCTGAGATTCTCCTTTGTCAGTACTAGGATCACATGTGTGTGCCACCACACCTGGCTTTGCAATTACTTTTTTATTACCAAATTACCAAAAATAGTGTAAAAGAAATGAAGAATTCCGTTAATGGGCTCATTATAGAACTGGACATGGCTGAGGAAAGAATAAGTAAGTTTGAGTATAGGTCAGTGGAAACATTCCAGCTGAAATCCAAAGAGAAAAAAGAAGAATTAGAAAACAACATCTAAAATAATTTCAATATCAAAATGTGCCAAGGTACTGGCAATAGGAATATCAGCAGCAGCAAAAGAGAGAATGAAGGTGAAAAAATATCCCACATAATAATCATCAAGACCTTTCCAAATTAATGTCAAACAGTAAACCACATGCCCACGAAGCTCAGAGAACAAGTAGGAAAATGGCCAATCCATACATACACATACATATTATACTCAAACTTCAGAGAAAGAAAGGCAGAAGAGAACTTTTGAGAGGAATCAAAGGGTAAAAACAATTTACCTGTATAGAAACAAAGAATTATAATGGACTTCTTGTTATAAAACCATCCAAGATAGAAGATAGTGGGGTGAATTATATAAAGTGTTAAAAAATATGCTCAAACTTCAGATTCTACAACCAGTGAAATTATCCTCTTAAAAATGGAGAAATAAAATCTTAAACAAAACTGAAAAAAAAATAATTGCCAGCAGCACCCCATGAGAAATGTTAAATGATTTTGTTAGAGAGGATAAGGTGAAAGGTCTGAACTTGGATCTGCTTGAAGGACAGAAGAATATCTAAGAAGTAATAACTGCAGAAAAATTATTTTTAATTTTTCTTATTTTTAAGTGACTTAAAACTGTTTCTTAAAAATATTAATAAAAATGTACTCAGTGACTATAGCGCAGAAATAAGTGTAATGAATTATAGCAAGTTCATAAGAAATGGGAGGGAGAATTTTATAAATTTCTTGTACTACATGTGAAGCAAACTATGGTTATTTGAAAGGGGCTTTGGATTAGTTAATTTCTAAGGAAACTGCTAATTATTTTAAAGAAGCATCTTTGATATGCAAATAGAGGAGATAAAATGGAATTCTCTAACATGCTTATAAAAAAGGAGAAAGAAAAAATGGGGGGTGAGAAACAAAGGATACACACAATGAATAGAAAGCAATTACAAAAAAGGAGCTATTAATCCAAATATATCAATAATCATTAAGTGTGAATGGCTCAATATGCAGATTAAACACAAAGACTGTCAGAGTGAAGTATCAAGACATAAAATGATATGGGTGAATTATAAATGTTTATTGCTAAGCGAAAGAAATTTATTTGAAAATCTACATACTGTAAAATTCTTATTCTATAACATGGAAAGTGCAAGATTACAGAGACAGTAAAAGATCACTTGAAGGGGGGAAGTCAGAGGGGAGAGTTGATTAGATGAAGAACAAAGGATTTTTTAGGAAAGTGAAACTATTTTGTATGATACTATAATGGTGCATCCATAACATTGTACATTTATCAAAACCCATTGAACTTTATGGCACAAACATTAAACCTTAAAATATATTACCTAAATCATTTAAGACATCAGGAGTTCCCAAGAGGTAATACAGACTGTAACAAGAGAATCTAACTCAATAAAAAATGTATGAAACAATATGAAATGAGTAGGTGGGGGTAAAGTATGCTGACTTAAGTAATTGGAAATAAGTGGAATCTTAAAACTAAAGGCAAAATATGGATAGGTACTAGACTAGTAGCTGATAATGTTGTTTCTAGTGGGCAACAGGTCTGCAATCCTGATAGTCCTACGTATGGATGCAAGGAAGGAAAAATTAAGTAAATGGACTGCAGACGGTAGGAGCAAGGTTTCTCCTTGAGTGGAAATTTACAAATAGACAAGAGGAAGAAGCTAGAAAAATTCATGTGGTAGCAGATGAGAAGTGGAAACATCCTTATGCAATCACATTTAGCTTAATATAAACTTGGTTCCATGTAGAAAAAGTTTAGATACATGTATATGTATTCTCTGCTCTTTCAATAGAGACTGCACAGAATTAGTGATATTCCAGTAGCAAAGAGGAGACCTAGTGCCCAAATTTTGGCTTCTAATACCACTGCTCAACTACAGGAACCAGGGTTCCCTAAAAAAATGGTCGATTTTAATTATAATGCACAAGAAAATATACAATAATAGTCTCAGCATCCTTTTATGGAAAACAGAAAATGCTGAAGAAGAAGGAGGAAGAGGAGGAGAAGGAGGCAGAGGAGGAGGCAAGGGAGGCAGAAGAGAAAGAGGAGAAAAAGAAGAGGAAGAAGAAAAAAGAAAGAAGCCACAAAGACAGGAAAATATCATAGGATACAGGAGCCAAATGATAAAAACCAGTGGCCAAAGATAGACTAAATTGTGCAACAAAATAAATTAGTATTGGAATGTAATTCAAAGTATGAAATAAATAATAATGAGTTTATACTGCTATAATGGATTTTATTTATGAATAGAAGAGATAGACCATGCAGAATCATTCCAAATAATTGATATAGATAATTTCTCCTCAAAAGGTAGAACATAAATCTCTACTTCTTAAGTATTGGATATTCATCATGACTTTTTTTGAAAGAGGATAATAATGAAAAGGACAAAAAATAGTAATTTATGGTAGAGAAATTTGACAAAGTTTTCCTGGTGATCAAGGTTAACAGCAACTGTAATAAATCATGTTGATAATATGCACCCCTGATCTCAAGCGATGAACATGATACTTTATTTTTGAGCTTCTGCCCAAAACCCATAATCCTAGTCTAATATAAACTGAACAGATACATCTCAATAAAGGGGTGTTCTACAAAATTCCCGAGCAGGTATTTTGAGTACTCCTCAAAATCATTAAGTTGATGAAAAACAAGTAAAGACTGAGAAATTGTCACAGCCAAGAAAACCTAGGAGACAATAAGGCAATTGGGATGGAACTTTTAAAGAGAAAAAGAAAAATAAATAAAAAGAAAAAAATAAAAACTAAGAAAATCTGAATAAATTAAGGACTTTAGGTAATATATATTAATATTAGCTCATTAATTATAAAAATGTATCACATTAAAATAAAATGTTAATGTTAGGAGAAACTGGTTGAAGAGTAGATGATGACAACTCTCTCTACTATTGTCATAAATTTTCTGTAAGTCACCGGGCATGGTGGCACACGCTTGTAATCCCAGTACTTTGGGAGGCGGAGACCGGAGGATCCGGGTTCGCGGCCAGCCTCAGCTCTCTCGCTCTCTCTCTCCCTGACTCTCTCTCTCTCTCTCCTTAGAGAGGCCCTCCGCAACTTCGTGAGACCCGGTTTCAAAATAAAGGATTAAAAAATAGGGCCGGGGGCATAGCGCGGAGGTAGAACGCCCCCACGTTCAATCCCCGGTACCGCAAAAAAAAAAAAAAATTCTGTAAGTCTAAGACTGACCTTTTAAAACATAATTTTAAAAAGAGGTCAAAATATTAATTTAAACCTAAGGAAAATATGGAGGTAAATGGCAATTTTGTGCAGCAATTATTTTTACATGATTACTTTTGGTAATCAGAAAAGGGAAGTTCAGCTGGGCATGGTGGCGCACGCTTGTAATCCCAGTACTTGGGAGGCTGAGACAGGAGGATCACAGGTTCGAAGCCAGCTTTGGCAACTTAGTGAGGTCCTCTGCAACTTAATGAGACCCTGTTTCCAAATAAAATTGGGTTGGGGGTATAATTTGGAGGTAGAATACCTCTGGGCTCTAGCCCCAGTACCCAAAAAAGAAAAAGAAAAGAAAAGGTAAGTTCAATTCCTTGCACTACTCTTTGCAAGATGTATTAGCTTCAATGCTTATAAATATTAGATACATGTACTATTAATTTAACCATAAAACTAAAATTGAGTGGTTCACATAATTCTGCTTTAAACATTGAAGGAAGGAATATCTTTCTAGAGAAGTTTAGATTAATTAATTTGAATTTATGAACACAACCGAATAGAAGTTAATAGTCTGGATAAGTGTGAATGTGTGTGTCCTATTAAGTGTGCTATTGGAAAGCAACAGAATTCTAGAAATGGAACTCCAGAGTAGCTGGCATTGACAGTGTGTCCACCTGACTGTGGGAACAACATGTCCTAGACAGGGACTCGTCTATCTACTGTGTTAGTAGGAGAGCAAGATTTATGAAGTATGCTAGTCAGTGAGAACCATTAAAATCACCCATTTAGTTTCTTTTGTGTTACACCATGCTCCCCAGGCTAACTTCTGATTATATTTAGGATTTCTGCATAGATTTATGTAAAGACAATGCACTGATCAGAAAGATTCAAGGATATGCATCCCATTACTCTAAAAATTTTCTCCTTAAAAACTAATAATTAGGTATTTGATTTTTATGCACCTATTTTGAGCTTATAGTTAACAAACCACATCACCCTTGAGGTGGATCCGCTTGTAGTGTTTTAAGACTTTCCAAATGATATTCAACCTGTTTGCCTATGATTTTCTTCAACTTCATTCTCTAATCATTCAAATTAAGAACATTTCTTAATTTATTTAGACATGCAATTAAACTATTCATTTTGTAAGCAGAAACATCAGTATTCATGTTATTAATAACAGTATCAGCATTAGTATAATATCAGTAAACCCAAATTATAACAGCAGTGTTGCTTCATTTATAAAAGTCATATCATATGATGAATACCTCAATTTACTCAAGGACATAATACAAAAACTCATGAGTAGCAAATTAGGTGCAAAGATGTTTGAATAGGTGAAACTGCCATGCTCTTTACTCTGCATACTTTTTTTCTAGATTTGTGCATTTTAGGCTAAATCCTGGTCCATTATTTTGAGTGTAAGCATGGAGAGATATATGCAGTGTTCACTGGCATTTAGATTTAATATGACTTTATCTGGAAAAAAATGTCTATTTCAACAAGCAAAATTTTATTTGAATAATAATGAAGTGCACATAGTTTTATTTACAGGTTGTGTCTGTGTGTGTATGCACATATTTATATTTAAGCCACTATATATCATTTGATAAATTTCACTTTTATCTAAAAATGGGTTACAAACTAAGGGGAAAGAAACTTAGAGAAAAGCATTCAGGAAATGACTCTTCTAAGAAGTCTTGTATTCTGGTTAAATAGCAGTCTTTGGAGCCAGATATGTGTAAATTATAGCCCTAGATGTCCATACTAGTTGGTAATCTTGGGCAAGTTTCCTAATTCTTTAGGCATCTACTTATTCATTATAAATAGAGATAATAATAGTATAATTATGGTTTATCACACAGTTAGGTTAGTAATCATAATCTTTTTGTTTTATTTGTTATTATGGTCATTATAATCACATTTTGTTATACTATAAACAAAATTTGACTAACTGATTGAATGGATGGAGAGCATAATCAAATAAAAGAGTTGAAATGTTTTCTCTGTAAAGGGTATTTCTCAAGACCATGAGTAGATGTCTGAAACCATACGTAGCAACATACCCTATACATACTGCTTTTTGCTATAAATATACCAATCTATGATAAGGATGAATTTAGAAATCATGCACAGGAAGTTTTTAACAAGAATAATCAATAATAAAGTAGCACAATTAAAAGTTTTGTGAGTGTGCTTATCTTGAAATATCTTATTGTGGTATACTCATCCTTCTTGTGATGATGTGCAATGAGTCAGTACCTACCTACTGAGATAAAGTGAGACAAATCACATAGACTGATGACGTGTTATTAGGCTACTATATAAGGGCTACTTGAGCAAAAACGCTGTGATATTGCAACCATTGATCTCAAAATCATGATAGCTATTAAATGACTAACAGGAAGGTAGTATGTAGTGTGAATACACTAGACAAGGGGATGATACACATTCCTAAGTAGTACAGAGAGAGATGATGAGAGATTTCACCATGCTTCTCAGAATAGCACACAATTTAAGACTTATGAATTGTTTATGTCTGGAATTTTTCACTTAATAAGTTTGGACCAGTGCTGACCTCAAATAACTGAAATCCTCAAAGAGAAACCACAGAGGAGAGGCTACCTCATCAGTGGTGACACTATGTAGCTATAAAGTCAATCAATTCATCTAGAATCAATATAGAATGAAAAATATTGAGCCAGTCATGGTGGCACACACCTGTAATCCCAGTACTTGGGAGGCTGAGACAGGAGGATTGCAGGTTTGAGGACAGCCTCAGCAAGTAGTGAGATTCTCATCAACTTAGCAAGACCCTGTTTCAAAATAAAAATAAAACAGGGCTGGGGGTTTTAGCTCAGAGGTAGAATGCCCCTGGGTTCAATCCCCAGTACCACACATACAAAAAAATTTTGAGTCCCTGGTTTCCATCATGTCTTTACTGTGAGTGTGGCTTATCTCAAAATATCTTATTGTGCTGTACTTGTCCTTCTTGTATGATGTGAGATGAGTCAGTGCCTACCCGATGAGATAGGTCAAGTCTACAATAGAATGATTGTACCTAAAAATATTTTTAAGTATGAGGAATGAGTTACATTATCAAAAATGGAACAAGGACATTTCATATAAAAACCCAGAAGACTTGCCAACAAATAAAAATCTGTAAACACTATTAAAATTGATTATGCTTGTTCTGAGTCCAAAATGGCACTTCAGTTTGAGTATTATTGTGGAGACAGTGGTCACTAAGTGTTATGTGTGCTCTTCATTTTCATTGCCTTACAATTCATTCGGTGTCATATGACTATTTCCAGCCAGTGGCCTGTGAGCATAAATGATAGAAGTAACTTTGGGGCTGTGACATTTGACAGTGTATGTGACTCATTTCTCTCTCTTTTCCTGCCTCAGAAATACTGAAGACTATAGAATGGACAATGTAGACTAGGTTTTCTGTAGGGATGATGCTGAGATAGAGCTTATTGAGTAGGATGTTTATTAGCAAATGTCTCTGCAATCAACAACAGTGGGAGAGAGGGAATGGAAACAGGGTTGGGAAGAGAGAGACTGAAGTTGAGATTCTGGTATTTGATATGGTTCTCTGGGAGCTACGGAGATTTTTAAAAAAAATATAGCCTGGTCAGAGTTGTTCCATGTTATATCAAAATGGCAGTGCTTCAATGAGCCTTTAGAAGACAGTAAATCCTTTCTTGAAAAGGTTTATGGATAGCACATTACAGATCCACCACCTTCCAGAAGTGCAGTTACAAGATGGACAAAGGCTAATAAAATCAACACCAGGCTATGACATTAAATTATGCCATTGAGATCTCAGGACTTCATCTAGTCTTACTACTTCAGCTACTATGATATGCTCCTAATAAGAGTGTATCTTATAATGTATTTCTTTTCTATATGAATTCTAGTATGTACTGAATCATTTTTTAAATCAAGTCAATTTTATTTGGGTCTATTCTTCTAAAGACATATTAAAGAATATTCTCAAAGAAAAATGGAAAACCTGTTAGCATCTGAATTGTATTATACTTAATGCTCAAGCTGAGACTTCTTACAAAGATGTATTTTCCCAGGGTAGATCTTTTATTTGGTTTGGCAAAAGAAATTACTGCTGCTTAACAAAAATCACATTATTATCATACAATAACTAATGGACATTCACTTTGCCTGTGTAAGTAGTAATTCAGCTTCAAGTTTAAACAATAAAAAGTTGTAAGATTAAAAACTTTTGTGTGAATTGAAAATAGCTGAAAACATTGGAAGGTAAATCCATTTCAACTGAGTATTGTTAGCAGATCTTCAATTTGTAGTAGTCACAGGCTAGCCTTAGAGAATTATAAACTAAGCAAGAATAGTATGAGATGATTTCAATCTTCAAATGGCCACATAACCAGAGTATATAGTTTGGTTAGCTTTTCCCCAACAATAAGAAAGAAATTTGGGGTGCAGTGACTTTTAAACAATGGCTAAATAAGGTTACGATAAAATAAATCAGAGAAGTGAGATGGTTTAATGGCTTTTTAATGAGCCTAATGTTTTCCGTTTTAATGAGCCCTCTTACATCAGCTTTAATCATTTCATGAGAATGAGAAATGATTGAGAAATGGCTTGCATTAATTCAATTTTCTGTTCAGTCTTCCCACAAGCCATTATGGCATAGTGGCTAATGGGAGTCAACTTAGATAAGTGGGAACTTACATAAAAGGACAAGCCTCAGTTAAATTTAGTTAGACACTAGATATGTTACCTGGTGATAAGGTTATATTTCTTCATTTTGCAAAGAGAGTGCACCAAATGTCCACACGGTATTTTAATACTACATACCACAAGCAAAAATTAATTAGAAGAGCTGAAATGAACTATAATTTGCCCTAATTAATTCTACAAAATTGTGTTAAAAATCACCTGGCTTTTTATGAGTGGTATACTGAGATGAAAAATACACAAAAATAACCAAAGTTTGAAATGGATATCCTTTACATAATCTGTGCTGAAAACTATGTTAAGCCTTTGTGTTACATAACTAATAAGGATGCAATTTCCCTACTACCTAGAATCAATATTAAATAAAATCTTTATCTATGTACTAAATTAGATGTATAAAAATGAATCTATATGAACTAGCACAAGGAACAAATGACATTAAACAATACAAAAAATATGAAAATGATGCATGACTCTGATATAATCAATCTGGTATTTGTAATGAACAGAGATAAACCAACTCTAATTTAGGTTAAAATGAATTTATTTAGAAAAATACAACCAACACTATATGGCTCATTGACTTGCCAGATAAATCCAAGAATCAACTATTGATAGTGATAATGTACTTGATATATTTTTTTAAAAAGCTAAAAGAAAGTATTTGGAATATATGCACAAAAAAAATAGTAACTCTTTGAGGAGACAGATGTCTACCTTGATTTGAACATTACGCAACATATACATGTATCCAAACTTCACATGGTATGCCATACATATGGAAAATTTTTATGTATCAGTTTAAAATATTCAGGAACCAGGCTGAAAAGGGATGGGCAGGAATAAATAAATTTGTATAAAAAATACCCAACACCTGTCCCATGAGGACATCCCACACGGTAAAACTCTGAACTCCAGTGATCCCCCGACAGTACTGGGAACCAGTCACTGCTGGTGGACTAGAGTTATGACCACCCCAGAAATGGGATCTCACTTGCATCATTACTAACCCACAGTCAGAACAGATCCTCCCTTCTGCTATCTTTTTTATTTTTTATTTTTTATTTTTTATTTTTTTATTTTTTGAATCTAGATATTGAACCCAGGAGCATTCTAACTCTGAGTTAGACCCTCAGCCCTATTTTATTTTTTATTTTGAAACAGGGTCTCACTAAGATGCTGAGACTGTCCTCAAACCTGGAATCCTCCTGTCTCAGCCTCCCAAGTACTGGGATTAAAGGCATGTGCCACCAACCCTAGCTCTACTGTTATCTCTTAATATAAAAGCTTCATAAGTCATGAGATTGAACTAGGTTCTTCCTGAAGCCTTCTTCCTGGACTAGATAAACAAGAATTGAAAAAATAAATACCTGGCATTTACAGCCTAATTTGTGGAAGGTAGATTCTCCTCCACATAAATTCATGAGGCAAAAACTACTTAAAGACAGCAAATGAGGTGTAGAAATTTAGAAAGAAAATTATGATAGATGATAGTATGTATATGAAAATGTAAAGGTTAATATATAATAATTTTAAGAAGCAAGCTAACATTAGCTCTTCCAAAAACTAGTTTAGAGAAATAAAACTTTATCAACTGAATTCAAATGGAGTGTACTAGCACCAATATGTAATAGATGTCATGTTTACCACTCTATAATAAGGTAAAGATGAAGGAAAAATGGAAAGGAAAGGAAGGAGAGAGGGAGGGGGAAATATTTTCTAAGGTCTACTAAGTGGTAAATATTTACCTAATCTTTTCCAGTATGTACTTGCCTTCAGTGATTTAACAATTTTGTTGGAAGTCAAGAGAAGTAAATTATTAAAGAAAAATTGTAATGTAATATGCTCTAAACTCTCACAAAGACAAAAATAGAGACAATGTCCAAGGCAGGTGATACCATATTTATTATTTTATCAAAAGTTCCTGGGGCAAGTAACAAAATGCAACAGAAAATAACGATTTCAAGATTTTTTTAAAAGATTATTATTTATATAACTATTCTATAACAAACAAAAAACTTGTCTCTTCTAATGAGGAGCCTTTGCCATGATTCTCACTTCTTTAATATACACAACTATCTTTACATATACATAATGTTTATCTTGTAATAGATGACATATGGAATCATAGCAGATAGACAAGAAAGACAAAATTGAAAGAGAAAAAAGAAACAAAAAAAAAAACAATATGAAGACAAATGCTTAAAAATTTCACCAAATCAAGAAATTATAAAGCACAAAAGAGGGAAGTAGGTAAAATACTTGAATAGAATAGTTGAGGTTTTTTCCAGTTGAAGGATGTGTGAATCATCCAAGAATTAACCAGATAAAACATTCCATTTCTTTTCTTGAACTGACTTTATTTGGTTTTGGTATTAATGTGATGTTAGTTCACAGAATGTATTTGGGAGAGTCCCATTTCTTTCTATTTCATGGAATAGATTGAGAAGTATTTGAGTTAGCTCTTCTATAAAGGTTTTATATAATTTGCCTGGGAAACTAACTGGAACTGGGCTTTTCTTTGATGGTAGACTCTTTATTGCTGCTTCAATCTCTTTAATTGCTATTAGTCATTTTAAATTCTCTATATCTTCTCGATTCAATTTAGGAAAGTTGTACGTGTCTAGAAATTTGTCAATTTCTTCTAGGTTTTACATTTTGTTGGAGTATAGTTTTTCAAAGTAGTTTCTGATAATCCTCTGGATTTTCACACTGTCTGTGGTAATGTTCTCCCTAAGATGCAGAAACTAGGGAGAAAATAGGGCATAGGAGGGACTCCAAAAAAGGAAGAGAAACCTTAGATGAGTGAAGAAAGTGACCTAACTTAGGGAGATGGGAGTGGGGAAGCAGGAAACACCTCAATAGACATGATGTACATGCACAAACTTATCAAAGTCAATCACTATGCTGAGCATGGGAAGGAGAGAAGGGGGAGGGAGTGGGGTGGGAACTGGGGGAGGGCTCAATGAATGCTGTGTACATGTATGCCTCTATCATCCTGAACTTCATCAAGATGTATGACAACAATGCACCAATAAAATAAAAAATTTTTAAAGTAAAAAAAAAGCATTCCCAAGAATCCAAGATGGTGACCAAGGGAGATACCACACTACGATCTCTCTGAGACTTGGATCTCAATCGCCGTGAAAGCAACTTCTGAACAGGAAAAGAAAAGCAACAAAAACTTGAAGTAAACAACGAAAAGTTTGAAAACCGACGGAACCAAAGACAGAAGACAAAATAGAGGAAAGTAAAAAGCTCCAAGCACCTTACCTAAGGGACAGTGTCAGCACCATCTTGGCCGGACTGCGCCGGCTACTACCAGCATTGCGGCTTCCACACGCGACCAACAGAGAAGCCAGAGACCTGTTGTGAGTTCAACTGCAGATCAGCAGAGACGAAAGCAAGCAGTGGCTCGCTCCACACTCAAGACACCAAATGGAAGCGGCTATAGCGGCTGCAGTGGTGCCATCTTGGCAGGATTTTACCAGCAGCTACCAGCATTGTGGCTTCTACACAAGACCAACGGAGATGCCAGTGACCTGTTGTGAACCCAGAAAGTGCAGAATAGCAGCAGTGAAGGCGAGCAGCGACTCGTTCCATGCACAACAGACCCGAACTGCTGCATTGGCAGAAGCGGCAGCAGCGCCATCTTGGTCTGACTGGGCCGACGGCTACCGGCATTGCGGCTTCTGCAGGCCACCAATAAAGAAGCCAGGGTGCTCTTCTAAAACCAGCACTGCAGAGCATCAGCGACAAAAGCAAGCAGCAGTTCAATCCACATTTGGCAGAGTCCCCTGCAGCAGCTGCTGAGCCCACTGCCCCCAGAGATTAAGAGCAACGATCAACAAGACCATAAGTCAATGAGCTGCCCCAGGGGGAGACCACCCAGCGCGGCCACAGGGACTGACGGGGTCTGAGACTGTGCGGATAGCCCCAGTGGAAGTGGGAGTGGGGTCTGCTATGGGAGGCAGTAGACTCATGGATAAGCAGACAGTCCCTGGCGACACCTGGGTGTGACAGACTTGCAGTCCATGGTCACAGAAACCTTATAGAGTCCCTGGGGATCTCCACAGGACATACAGCTGTGGTACCTGGGGAAATTTGGACCAAACCAGCCCTCTCTGTAGAAAATGTGGAGTTCCGTGTTGGCAAAGAAAAGGGGCAAAGCTAAACCCGCTGCTTCTGTAGGCAAAGATAGACACAAGCCTGGGGCCCCCTGCTGGTGACACCTGCCATAGGTGTAGACAGAGAGAGAAATAGGGACAACCCAAGTGGAGAACATGGAGACATTCGTTTGCAGTGAGAGGGGCAAGAGTGGCACTGGTTGCTTGCACAGGTAGTGAGAGACACCAGGCAAGGGTCCCAATCAATGAAGGAGACCAAGAATTGGGTCTGCAAATGGACATTATACCAAGCAAGTGAGAATAACCATTCAGGAAAGGCTATTCACCTTTAAGTCTCACCTAGTAGCAACTATCTACCTCCAGGATGAGAGACTATAAAGGGAGAGGGATTAGAGTGAGAGAGAGAGAGCTACCAAAAGCAACAGAGGTATAAACATAAGAAACCTGAAATCATGAAAAGGAAGAATAGCAAAGAAACAATGAGACCCCACAATCCTACAACGACAGAACCAGCCAACTCAGAAATGCAAAGACTGCCAAAAGGAATATTCAGAATTTCATTAGAGGAAATGATACAGGATTTCTGAAAAGAATTCAGAGAGAGCCTGAAAGGAATGAAGGAACAAATAAGCAAAGAATCTGATACCCTGAACAGGAATCGAAAAGAAGCTCTGAAGGAAGAGAAGGATGCAATAATTGAAATGAAAGCATCAATACAGGCCATCAACAATACACTAGACCACATGGAAAACAGAATCTCACTCTTACAAGATGACCTCTCCAAAAATGAACACATAGTATATAAGTTGGAAAAAACAATTTGACAGTATGAATTGGACATTGAAGAGATCTCAGCGAGTCTTAGAAGAGCAAACCTAAGAATAATAGGCATAGAAGAGGGATTAGAAGCTGAAACTAAAGGAATCAATAATCTATTCAGAGAAATAATATTAGAAAATTTTCCAAACACAGAAAGAGAGGTCGATACACAGGTACAGGAAACATATAGAACCCCCAATAGACTGGATCAGAGAAGAGGTTCACCACGCCACATAATAATCAAACTGACTAATGTAGAGGCCAAGGAGAGAATCTTAAAAGCAGCGAG
This sequence comes from Glis glis, assembly GCA_004027185.1. NCBI lineage: Eukaryota > Metazoa > Chordata > Mammalia > Rodentia > Gliridae > Glis > Glis glis. The sequence continues at coordinate 56,492 of PVJS01002298.1, read as the reverse complement.
AGTAAAAGAGCAAGTAACATTCAGACACAAAACAATAAGAATCACTCCTGACCTTCCAAACCAAGTCATGAAAGCCAGGAAGGCCTGGAGCAACATATTTCAAACTCTGAAAGAAAACTTCCAGCCAAGATTTATCTACCCAGCAAAGATTTCTATCAAATTTCATAGAGAAATAAAACCCTTCTATGACAAACAGAAACTGAAAGACTTTATGTCTTCCAAACCAGCACTAGAGAAAATGCTCAAAGAGATTAATTACAAAGAAGAAATAATAAGGAAATGCCGGAACCAGAAAAACAGTGATTTCCATCAAGCAAACAACTAGGAAAAGAACAAACACTACCTCAAACAGAAATCAAATCTCAAAATTTTAGGAATGAAAACATATCTCTCAATAATCATGCTGAATATGAATGGCCTCAACCTCATTTGCCACCTCAATAAGGTGGCAAAATGGATTAAAAATCACAATCCACATATATGCTGCCTGCAAGAAACACACCTTAGAAGTAATGATACACACAAACTAAAGGTGAAGGGATGGAGCAAGGTAATCCATGCTGAACGAACTCGAAAACAAGCAGGAGTAGCAATTATGATATCAGACAAATTAGACTTCAAACCTAAACTTATCAGAAGAGACAAAGAAGGTCATTTCTTACTGGTAAAAGGAACAATCCAGCAAGAGGATATAACAATAGCCAACATTTATGCCCCAAACATAGGTGTAACCACTTTCATAAAAGAAACTCTTTATGACATTAAATCACACATAGATCCCAATACAATAAATTTGGGATACTTCAACACCCCTCTCACACCACTACATCAATCTTCAAGACAAAAGGTCAGTAAACATGCCTCAGACCTAAGGAACACCATAAACCAAATGGACCTAGTAGACACATACAGAATATTCCACCCAACTACATCTGAATTCACATTTTTTTTCAGCTGCTCATGGAGCTTCTCTAAAATAGACCATATTCAAGGCCACAAAGTAAGTACTAGCAAGTTCAAAAAATGCGACATAATCCCCTGCATCTTTTCAGACCACAATGGAATGAAACTACAAATCAACTATAAGAAGACCCAGAGAAACCTCATAAACATATGGAGACTGAGTACCACACTGCTGAATGAGGAATGGGTAAAAGAAGAAAGAAGGGGTGAAATTAAGAAATTCCTAGAAACAAACGAAAACAGAGACAAAACATACCAAAATCTCTGGGACACCCTAAAGGCAGTATTAAGAGGAAAATTCATAGCACTGAGTGCCCACATAAGAAGAACAGAAAATCACCAAATAAATAACCTAATGACACACCTCAAAACCCTTGAAAAACAAGAACAGTCTAACCCCAAAGCCAGTAGAAGACAGGAAATTATTAAAATCACAGCAGAAATCAATGAAGTTGAGAATAAAAAAAAATACAAAAAATTAACAAAACCAAAAGCTGGTTCCTTGAAAAAATAAACAAGATAGATAAACCACTAGCCAACCTAACCAAAAGAAAGAGAGAATCAACCCAAATTACTAAAATAAGAGTTGAAAAAGGTGATATTACCACCAACAGCATGGAAATCCAGAGGATTATCAGAAACTATTTTGAAAAACTATACTCCAACAAAATGGAAAACCTAGAAGAAATTGAGAAATTTCTAAACACGTAAAACCTTCCTAAGTTGAATCAAGAAGATATAGAAAATTTAAATCCACCAATAGCAATTAAAGAGATTGAAGCAGCATGAAAGAGCCTACCATCAAAAAAAAAAAAGCCCAGGTCCAGATGGTTTCCCAGGTGAATTTTATAAAACCTTTATAGAAGAACTAATCCCAATACTCCTCAATCTATTCCGTGAAATAGAAAGAAACGGGACTCTCCCAAATACATTCTATGAAGCCAACATCACATTGATACCAAAACCAAATAAAGACAGCTCAAAAAAAGAAAACTATAGACCTATATCATTGATGAACTGAGACGCAAAACTTCTAAACAAAATACTAGCAGTGCGCATTCAAAACCACATCACGAAAATCATACATCATGACCGTCAGGTTCATCCCAGGGATACAGGCTGGTTCAACATACGAAAAACAATCCATGTAATCCACCACATAAACAGAACTAAAGACAAAAATCACATGATCCTTTCAATAGATGCTGAAAAAGCATTTGACAAAATCAACACCCATTCATGATAAGAACACTGCAGATAATTGGAATAGAAGGAACATACGTCAACAACATAAAGGCAATATACAATAGGCCCACAGCCAACATCATACTGAATGGGGAAAAACTTCGAGAGTTCCCTTTAAAAACAGGAACAAGACAAGGATGCCCACTGTCACTACTCCTTTTCAATATAGTCCTTGAGACTCTAGCCACAGCAATAAGGCAAGAGGATGAAATAAAAGGAGTACAAATAGGAAAAGAGGAACTGAAACTATCTCTATTTGCAGATGACATGATATTATACTTAGAAGATCCAACAAACTCAACTAACAGGTTCGTAGATGCAAATCAACAAATAGATCTACAAATTCAGCAAAGTGTCTGGATACAAAATCAATCTTAAAAAATCAGAAGCTTTTCTGTATGTCAACCATAAATCCACTGAAAAAAAATCCAGAAGGCATTTCCACTCACGATATCCCCCAAAACAATAAAATACATGGGAATAAACCTAACCAAGGAGGTAAAAGACCTCTGCAAGGAAAACTTTAAGAAATTGAAAAAAGAAATTGAAGATCTTAGAAGATGGACAGATATCCCGCGCTCTTGGGTAGGAAGAATAAAAATCATCAAAATGGCCATTCTTCCAAAAGTGATCTACAGATTCAATGCAATACCCATTAAATTACCAAAGTCATTCTTCACTGACATAGAAAAATCTGTCCTTAAATTCATCTGGAACAACAAACAACCCAGAATAGCCAAAGTAGTACTCAGCAACAAGAACCATGCAGGAGGCACCACAAAACCTGACTTCAAATATACTACAAAGCCATAGTAATAAAAACAGCATGGTATTGACACAAAAGCAGAAACATAGACCAATGGAGCAGAATAGAAGACTCTGAAACAAACCCATGCACCTACAGGCAATTGATTTTTGACAAAGGGACTAAAAACACCCACTGGAAAAAGGATAGCCTCTTCAACAAATGGTGCTGGCAAAACTGGCTAACCATATGCAAAAAAATAGAAATAAACCCCACTTTCTCATCTTATGCAAGAGTCAATTCAAGATGGATCAAAGATCTAGAAATCAGACCAGAGACCTTGCAGCTACTTGAAGAAGACATAGGTCCAACACTTCAACACACAGGGACAGGTAAAGACTTCCTTAACAAGACCCCAAAGGCACAGGAAATTAAAATGAGGATCAATATGTGGGATCGCATTAAACTGAAGAGCTTTGGTGCAGCAAAGGAAACAATCAAGAACCTCAACAGAGAGGCGACAGAATGGGAGAAGATTTTTGCCAGCTACTCCTCTGATAGAGGACTCATATCTAGAATATACAGAGAACTTAAAAAAGTCACCACTAAAAAAAAAAAAAAAAAATAACCCAATCAAAAGAATGGGCAAGTGAACTAAATAGACACTTCACAGAAGAAGAAACACAAATGGCCCATAAATGTATGAAAAAATGTTCAACTTCATTAGCAATCAGAGAGATGCAAATCAAAACTACCCTGAGATTTCACCTAACCCCAATTAGAATGGCAATCATTAAAAACACAAACAACAACAAATGCTGGCGAGGATGTGGAGAAGTAGGAATTCTAATACACTGTTGGTGGAATTGCAAATTAGTGCAACCACTTTGGAAAACAGTGTGGAGGATCCTCAGAAGAATGGGAATGAATCTACCATATGACCCAGCAATACCACTTCTAGGCATCTACCCAAAAGGACTGAAACCAAACTACCAGACTAATGCATGTGTGTCTATGTTTATAGCTGCACAATTCACAATCGCCAAACTTTGGAACCAGCCAAGGTATCCATCGACAGATGAATGGATCACAAAACTATGGGATACGTACACAATGGAATTTTACGCAGCCATAAAGAAGAACAAAATTACATCATTTGCAGGGAAATGGAGGGCACTGGAGAACATTATGCTAAGTGAGATTAGTCAGTCACAAAGAGTGAAAAGTCGGATATTTTCCCTAATATGTGGAAGCTAGGGAGAATGGGACTTAGAAGGGAACCCCAGACAGAGAAGGAGAAAACTTAAGTTGAGCAAAGAAGGTGACCTAACTGAGGGAGACAGGAGGGGGGAAGAGGGAAATACACTAATGCACATGGTGTGTACACACAAACTTATCAGAGTCAATCACTATGCTGAGCACAGAAAGGAAGGAAGGGAGAGGGAATAGGGTGGGATTTGTGGGAGGGCTAAATGAGCAATGTGTGCATGCATGCTTCTGATATCCTGACACTTATCAAAACGTACAACTATAGTGCACCAATAAATGTAATAAATAAAAAAGCATTCCCTTTCATCCTCCTCAACATTATTCCCAAAATTTCATTATTCTTTTTAACTCTCAGGTTTTTTGGTGTTAATATAAAATTTGTCTCTTATTACATCAAGAAAATTGATCTCAAAACATTGCATGCCACCACTTTTCTCTAGTATTATAAGGGTTTCTTTCTATAGTCAAGTCCAATTTACCTACATAAGCTATTAACCCCATTTCCTCCGAATTTCCATAGGACTCATTATTATGGTCTCCTCCAATTGATACCAAATCTTTCATCTCTCCAAGACATTTAAAATCCTTGAAGGAATCATCGCCACCATTTCTGTTCTTCTCTATCAGTTTTCTCCTTGGCTCTTGAAAATTTTCTGTGAGCAATTTTTTTAAATATAATGATTAAATCTTTTAATTGGCTCTTAAATGCCAAGTTTAGTAACAACTGTTTAATATTATTCTCACTGGACTTCCTTGGTACATTTTGATAATGTTGGTAGCACCCTTCTTCCTAAAACTCTGCAGTTGTTTATTATGTTTGAACTGATGTACATTCCCTCATATAGACTTGTATCTTTTTATTGCTCCTGGCTCCTATTCAGCTTCTTTCTCTGTCCCACATCCCCTTTTAAGGTTTTTTTTTTTTTTTTTTTTTTTTTTTTGCGGTACCAGGGATTGAACCCAGGGGCATTCTATCTCCGGGCTACACCCCCAGCCCTATTTTTTATTCTATATTTTGAAACAGGGTCTCACTAAGTTGCAGAGGCCTCACTAAGTAGCTGAGGCTGGCCGTGAACCCGGATCCTCTGGTCTCAGCCTCCCAAGTACTGGGATTACAGCGTGCGCCACCACGCCCGACTTCTTTTTTAAGGTTTTTATTGTCCATGATTTCATACTCCACATTGTCCTTCTGATTAAAGACTTTCTTGCTAAATGATCATATCTATGTCCATATATTCAAGTGTGTTCTATATTCGTAGCCCCTTTCTATCTTTTCCTGAACTTTTTACATTTATTGAATTGCTGTTGCATATCTGCTCCTGGCTGCTATAGAAATAACTCAAAACCACCACATCACACACACAAAATGCACCATCTCCCTACTAAACCTTCTTTCCTCTTATTCCACATTTGCATTTGTGCTACAAATGGATATCCAACCACAAGCTAGATATTTCTCTCCTTTATCCCCACATTCTTTAGTCACTAGGTCCTATTGAGTTCCTATGAAATACTTTCAAATCCATATTCTCTTCTCCATTCCTACCACCTTCTTTTAATTCATTCCCCTTATTACTTTTCTCATTTGTTCTACAAAAGATTCCAATAAGGCCAGGCATGGTGGCGCAGGCTTGTAATCCCAGTACTCGGGAGGTAGAGACCGGAGGATATGGGTTCGCGGCCAGCCTCAGCTACTTAGTGAGGCCTCTGCAACTTCATGAGACCCAGTTTCAAAATAAAGTATAAAAACTAGGGCTGGGGGTGTAGCTCGGAGGTAGAATGCCCCTGGGTTCCATCCCCAGTACTGCAAAAAAAAAAAAGACTTTCATCTATAGCTGTCTCTCCCTAAATATAGTCTGTAGAATATTTATAACACACTAAGTATAAATAATAAATTCTTTCTCATTATGTAAAAATTGTTTTCTACAAGCTTAAATTTTATAAGCTTGATTTGTATTAATATATTAAATAAATTTATTAAACTGTTATTTATTTTAAAACTTTGCTCTTATTACTTAAGAAGTTTTTCAAGAACTATTTTTGGGTGAGTATGTGTAATACTAGGGATTGAACCCAGGAAGTTTCTACCTCTGAGCCATATTCCCAGCCCATTTTTTATTTTGAAACAGGGTCTCACTAAATTACCTCATGCTGGTCTTGAACTGGTAATCCTCCTGTTTTAGCCTCCCGAGTACTGGGATTACAGGAGTATACTACCACACCTGGTTCCAAGGTACATTCTAAAAATTAAGATCTATGTACATTAGTGATCTAAAATATTTTAATACAAGTTTCCCCCAAACACTGCAAGATTAAATAAGTGAGAAATGATCAGATAAATTAAATTTCTTTCCTACAGGATTTATCAGAGCCTTTATTATGCTAATATGTGCCAAGATTACTAAGAGGACTATGTCATCTTTAGTATTTCATATGTATATTTCACCACAGAGCCTCTTTTTCATACTGTAACTATTAACATAAAGCTATGTCACTAAAGACATTGTTTAAAAATTCTAAAGTACTTAAAGAAATAAACTATGCTTATATATGAATAATGTGATATTTTTAAGTGATATAAATCAACATTATTTTTATATTATTACTTTGCTGAAAATTATGTTCTAGTCTTTTCTAAATATACTGATACATGAGCAACAAATTAAGACACACAGCATGTAGAAACATGGGTTTGAAATCATTTGCATGTTCAGTGTGATTCCCATTGGAAACTGTTTAAATCCTTCTGAGATATGCATCCATAATATCACTAAGAAATATAGGATTAAGCTGGAATAAATTAGCAAGATGATTAATTAACCTAAAAATATTTATCATTATTAAAAATGCTATCTCAAGGAGTCTAAAAAACTATCTTATTCGACTTTTGCTTCCTCAGGACTAAATTCAATATTCTCAGCTTAGTATATTGAACTATAGCTTCTTTGTACAATATAGACATAGCAATTTGAAAAAGAATAGGATGGATTTTAGAAAATGGCAAGTGTGGATTTCTGAATTCATGTTTAATCTCTCATTGCATCCTTCATTTCACAGAAACAAAATGATCATCTAGAGTCTCCAGGAATCTTGGAATCATATAGAAAATTACCACATAAGTGAATTTGGTTTGCTTGATGTTTCACTATATATCAATATTTACTAAGTAATCTTCACCTGAAGTTCTAAATACATGTGTCTATCATTTTGGAGGGAATGGAGAAGAATGGACCACATGATGTCTATGTACACATTATGCCTCTGTACTCATATTATTTATTTGAAAGATGAAGACCTGCTAATTTTCTTTTGGGATAAATCAAGTCACCTCAAAACCACACGTTAAAAAATACAGAATTAGCAATCATGTAACTGCAGGAAAAACACAACCCTTTGGAAAATTACAGGAGAAATATGTTAGAAATCAGAACTTCCATGATAAAAAATGTATTATGACATTCATTATAGAAATTTCCAAACACAGACAAAAATAGAAATTGTATAATGAGCTCACAAGTACTCATCTGAAACAACTTATGGCAAATTTTATTTCATGAATGGCTCCTTCTCTTTCTATACCCTGAATGTGTTAAAGTAAATATGAGACATTCGATCATTTTGCCTATAAATATTTTAAGGCTTTAATAAAGACTAATTTTTAGAAAATATAAACAATACACTTAGTGTTTGTATCCACATCCCTGCTTTCGATCAACCATGGATGGAAAATATTTTTAAAAAATATTGTCTGTACTAAACATTTATAGTTTTTTATTATTACCCCTAAATAATACATTATAAAAACTATTTGCATAGCATTTATATTGCGTTAAGTATTATAAGTAATACAGAGATGGTTTATAGTGGAGGTAAAAAGACTCCTGGGTTTAATCCATAGCACTATACACACACAATGAAAGTAAAAAGTGCACAACAGGATACATGCAGGTTATATGCAAATATTACTATGCTACTTTATATAAAGGACTGGAACACTGGCAGATTTTGGTATCTGTAGGGCATCTGGGAAACAATTCCCTACTGATATTGAGAGGTGACTTTACTATTGTTACACCTTTAAAAAAATTAACAAAATGATTCCTCACTAAAAAACATGTGATAAAGGTTCAGGTTTCCCTAATTACATTATAAATGTATTTATTTAATTTTAGAGTTCGTTACAGTTGAATTTGAAAAGTGCATAAAATTCAAATGATTGATGTGTCTCTTAATTCTTTTTTAATCTAAAGTTTCCTTTCCATTGTTCTTTTTCAATACTCCTGTCTTCTTGCTTTAAAAAAGGAAGACTAGATTGTTTTCTAGTGTGCCCCACAGTCTTGTTGATGCCTGTGGTTTTTGTCTTATTTATGCATATTTCTGTATTTGTCACCATCATCTCAGTCAAACGTTTTAATGAATCAATGGAATACAAATTTCTATGCTACTTTTACAAGACTCATATGTTCTGGCCTTTCCAACACTACTTTTTGCTATAGTGTACTTACAATGCACACATATTGACTTTAAATATACTTGTTGATGTGAATTGCATTCTACTGTGAACAAGCTAGAACAGTACAAAGAGTGACCTGTTCTATCTCCCATTTCCCCAAGAGGTGAGAAGCCCTAAGGAAGCACTCATATGAGACATGCATCTATATTCCCTCTATTATTTTCCTTCCTGAGTGTTTCTCAGGGGGCATGTTCTGTCCAACTGAGAATGATTCTTAATATGTAATATGTATGGCCTATAATTGATGACTTGTATCCAATGATGAGAACAAACAGATGCTAAATATCCTACATTCTAAACCCCATCTTAGGGGTTACTGATAGTTAGCATAACTGTTTTGGTCACAATCAATCCTACTACTTTCCCCAACCCAAGATTAGTCCCAGTCCTTATCAACAGAAGCTTGGAGGAGAGAAGACAGAGGGGGGGAAAGGCTCTAGGAAATGAATGTTTGAGGAGAGAGATTTTGTCGTCTCTTCGCACAGTAAACTGAAGGAGATTGGAATGAAAACCACTTGTAAATGTCGGGAGAGCTGAGAAGAACAGAAAGCCATTATTGGGTTTCTATGTTCACTGTCTGCTTAAGCATTCATCTTGCTGAGCTAATTCTGTGATTATATAAACAGAGAAAAAGACAATTGGAAAAGGGTGTCAGGGTAGGAAGAGGCAATGCTCTGAAACAGCCAGTTTTCCCATAGTTTGGAGGATTCAAGGTACAAGTTTCCCAGAAATCAAGAGGACTATACAGGGAGAAGCAGGGATGATGTGTTGCATAGAATGGCTGCCCACTGGGACAAGAGCTCTCAAGGCAAGAGAACTATGGAGATCACTACAGATGACGGTTATAGAGCTGAGGATGGAGCTGAGGGAAGTGAGGACCATCAGGGTCCTCATATGAATTCACACCCCTTTGTCTCCTAGAGCAATTCAGAAGCCTGGCCTCCTAACCAGAGAGGGAAGAAATTGCCCCCCCCCAAACCAGCTGAGTATACAGCAAACAGAAAGTGTATATCTTTATTTATTTCCCTCTCCTTTCTCATTTCACAACACATTAGTGCAGGGAGGCCTTGAAGACAAAGGAAGAGAAATTTTAGAGGCATAAAATCTCTCCCCACTCTCTATCACTCCAGAAAGAGAGGGCTTCCAGCTCTAGTCTACAGGAAGAGATGATATTTAAGGATGAGACATAAAAGTTCTATAATGAAGTGGAGTTTAAATAACCCGAGTGATTGAAAAGTTGTAAAATCTGTCAGAGATGTCAGTAAGAACATTTTGACAGATTGCAGTTGAAAGCAGTGATTGTAGAAACACAAACTGCTTTGTGTTTACACCCCCACTGAGTTGAGACTACTCAATAAACCAGTTGCATGTGATTTCCATACCACATGGTCCCTAAATGCAAGCTAATTCCTTCTGGGGCCTAACTAGAGAAAGAGCAATCTGTTGTCATTCTGGAAGAAAACTGTCATTGTCAGTGTGTTGAGAGACACCATTTCTGTCTACAAGTGGGAACCTTCCAAGGAATTTTCAAGAGCAATTCTGACCCCATGCAGTTTTCTCCTACATGGTTTAGTATACAACCTAAAATGTGATTTTTTTGAGTGCATCACAGACCCATGAAAAATTCCCTGATTTCCTCCTTGTTTTACTTTTGAGGACACATCTTCACTTATCTAGAAATTGAATTGGGTTAGGAAGACCAAATTTCATGATTTGCCTGGGACTTAAGCAATTTGCAGGACATGGGACTTTGAGTACTAAAACCAAGAAAGTCTTGGAGAAATTAGAATTAGTTATCCTTCTAGTCTTCATTGTTCCTGAAAGAGTGACTAAAGGGTCCTGCATCTCCCCCCATGAGACTACAAAGTGCCAAGACATTCATGGAAGCTTGATGTATTATTGAGTTATTAGCACAAGAATTTAATAAAGGTGAAAAAATGCAAAAACTTATATTTCCTATATTAATGATATTAGTACTATATGGCTAATATAACAAATTGTCACAAAGTTAGTGGCTTAGGACAACATACATTTATTTTCTTGTAGTTCTGAAGGTAGCTAGGCATGGTGGTGCACACCTGTAATTCCAGTACTTGGGAGGCTGAGACAGGAGGATCACAGGGTTGAGGACGGCCTCAGCAACTTAGGGAGACCCTCAGCATTTACAATATCTAAGCTTTTACTTGTCTGAGACTTAGAACTTTGACAGTAATTTCCTACAAAACACTCACGGTGGAGGTAGCGTAAAACCAAGAATAACAATCAACGCAGCAATTTCTTAATGAATATTTCAAATTTTATTCTGGCCTATTTGATAAATACTGGTGATTTGCTAAGAAATATAATTTCTTTTTACAAAGACATATTATTCCTAACCAATTAAAGATGGTCTTCTTTCTTATTTGTTGGTGAACTTTGACCTTCACATTTAGAATTGGGGGGGTGGTAACTGGATATTTTGGGGGAAGAGCTCCCTAAATGAGGCTTTAACCTATGAGAAGGATCCAAGAACATATAAGGGAATTTTTCATCTTACATGTTAACTTTCCCCTTCATTCTTTCATTTATTCATTAAATAAACACAGATCTATTAGTATATGTGAAGTATTTTAACAAAAGACAAAATCCATAGAGGGTGGTCTTAGTGGTTGCTAGAATACACGTTTTGAAGGTAGATAGATTTGGTTTCAAAATACTAACTGAACCAGTATGCCTATTTTACTTAAATTTCAGTCCTACTCTTCTAATTTATGTGGTTTTTGTGAGATCTTAATTAGTCATAATTTTAAAATATTTTGTAAAATGTTAAATTTCAGTCCTACTCTTCTAATTTATGTGGTTGTTGTGAGATCTTAATTAGTCATAATTTTAAAATATTTTGTAAAATGCAGAAACTATCACTTCATTCTCCTCTGGACATAGTACAATGCTAAGCAAGAAATTTATAAGCAAAATGATTTATAAACTGTTTTGTTGAATTATGCCATATTTCCATTACCTCTCCCATAAAAGACCCTAATGTAACTAATATTCTATTCAGACTTTAATATAACTTTCTAATAAACTTATTAGACCAAGATAAGAACAGATATTACACTTGATCTTAGCCAAAAACCCGAGAAGCTATCAACTACCTATTAATTACTAGAAGTAATTTATGAGCTAAAACAATCTGACAGGTTAGAAATATTACTATTTTGCATTTCTCTCTATGTACTAAGGAAAAGTCTGGGTATATATTTTAAACTTCTTCATTGGAGTTACAGAAGAATCACTCCCTATTGAGCAGTTCTTAAAAGCATCCGAATTTTAAAATCATTTTAACTCCTATACCTAACATTTTATGAAGGTGCATACTCTAGTGGTTCTTCCTGTCTCCTTTTTTGCTTTTCTGTCTGGGTGACACTGTGCTCTGGAAAGAGGCAAAAGTCCAAAGACTCTTGGCGCCAGGTTGAACAGTCTACATAGATGCTTAGAAATCTTATTCTGCCCTTACTCTGCCACAATAGAGCTATACTCATCCAAATGAGGAATTCACCATACATTCAAGAGGTTCTTTAGGTAACTTTCCCAAGATTTTTAATATAGGTCATGTAAAGGTAATAGCAGCCAATAAGGCTCTTTGAATTAGTTCTACCTTACTCTATAAAATGAGCATACGACAAAGATTCTGCCAAATCTTTCCTGATATCTCATTTTAACACAGACTCGCATATTTTAAGAAACCTAGTGATTCTAATAATTATCAAATCAACTTACATAAAGTAATTTAAGACCTCCATATACAGAATACTTATTGGTGGGTGGTAATTACCAATAATCGAACAAATCATCAGATAAGAAAGTAAAATAGCTTTAATTTCTAGATATAAAAATGTGTTAAGTCAGTGATACACAGAGAAAAACAGAAGAGATGAAGGGGAGGAGGTTTCAGAGAGCCACATTCTGAAGATTATGTCTCCATTATGGTGTTCAATGCAAAAGGGGAGTGTCTGGCTAAGGCTGGCTATATTCCCAGGCACAAAACAAAAAGCAAAATAAAACAAAACTCCTCTGCTAATGTTAGTGATATTAGAATAGAAAAAGCCATGTGATAACCAAGTAAAATAGTTCCTTTTGGGATGAAATAAAAAAAAGGGATGAGCTAAGATTATAGATACAAGGACCCAGAAACTTCTTGGACACTGAAGTCTTATTTTTCCTGCTTAGGTTGTGGCAATCAACCTCGAGGTTTGTAAACCCATTTACATCAGTGCTCCCTAAGAAGAAACTCTAGGATTAAGAAGTGGTGGGCTTAGTATTTTAGAATTGGTGAGTTTTGCAATGTGAAATGCCTTTCCAGACAGTCTGGCAATTATTTTGTTTATCTTCCCTGCCTTAAGTTGTCAGTGAGAAATGTCAAGTCCCAATCCCCAAAATAGAAATTATAGTCAATGTTCAAGGACTGAAGTGAAATGATCTTTTTTGGAATACCCAGAGAGGGAAGCATTCTAATAAGTTCATTTCCTCTTAATGTTCTAATGTTGATATTTGACCTGATCACATAAATCTGCAGTGAAAATATATATATAGTTGAACAAAAATATTCATCGAATATTTATACACTCTAAGTGAGGTTTTTGGTAATTATTTTGGTTGTCACTGTATAAGAGGTCCTACGAATACAGAGAAAGTTGATGAGTACTTCAAATCCAAACTTCAATACCACAATCCCTTACTTTCTCCAAGAAAGGTTTAATTTTTTTTTTCTAGCCATGTACCTGCTCAAATAAAAGTTTTTATTGTTGTCGTTGTGGTAGTGATACTGGGGATTGAACGCAGGGGCAGCCTATATTTGAGGTATACCCCCAGCCCTGTTTTATTTTATTTATTTATTTATTTATTTCAGAACACTAAATTGCTGAGGGTCTCACTTAATTGCTGAGAGCCTTGCTAAGTTGCCAAGTCTGGCCTCCAACCTGTGATCCTCCTGTCTCAGCCTCCCAAGTACTGGGATTACAGCTGTGAGCCACCACACTCGTCTTCAAATAAACTTTTCACATGAATTTTACGAGGTATTGCCCATGACCATAGTCAGGTATTACAACAACACAAACCTCTCTCTTCATAGTGCATACATATGGGCAAAATGACAAGAGCTCAGACGGATTCAGTTAATGGTCCGTGGCCTTAAAATTTGTGAAATATAATCACCTCATTCATCATTTGCGAAATAAAATTTTTATCTTCTGTAACAGGAAATTAGGTGGCTAAAGGCTGAAAGTACAAATCCATCTTCAACTAATAAGGTATTAAGCCACACTAGCAAAAGTACACGGGCTTCTCTCAGACTAGGGACCCAGAGAAGTGATAAGCTACATGAAATATTCACCATCAGGACTTTGGAGGTAGGCAGATTCACAACAACAGTACATGAGCTTTGTCAGGAATTGTTGAGAGACTGAAAGCATACTTAAAGGATTTATTAAAGCAATAGAGACAACCTCGACTCCAGTTACTGTGATTGCAGGGATTTTTATGGCCATGTGTTTAATCTTCCTCTGCTGTAACAGATAAGTTATGCTTTCAGCTGATTTGTGTACAAAGAGTTTTCTCAATCTTTTCTAGTACTGTGTAGTACTGAGGTATCGCTTTTTGACTTGCTAAGAGAAGCATTAATAGGACCGCCGGCAGCAAGACAGAACAGGCAATAAATATTAAGGTTTAATGTTGTGATGATGTAATGCTGCAGGGAATATTGTCCTAGATTATGAGGTATGATTATTATCTTTCATAATAAGAAATGATGGGAGAAACAGAATGTTGGCAAAGGTAACTTTCCAAAGCTCTCTTATCTGAGAAATCTTTTTGCAGGTACAGATTGGAGATAAGATCTCAGTTTTCCAAAGAGTAAAGATGATTTAAATAAGTGCTTAGAGAAATAGTGTTGTTCTTGGAGAGGATGTTTTTTAAAAGGCTGACACTAGTCTTTAAATTCTTGACCATTTCGTTCACTCAAAGTATTTCATAGGAAAAATAATTTTCAAAATGCCTTATGAATGGATTAAAGACATAGCAGAACCTCCTTACAGGAGCAGCATAAAAGGCCACTCAGCCATTCAACTCCTATAGACACCAAGGTGTTGACAGGCTTATCCATAGGTGCCTGTGAGTTCTAGCATCCTAGCCTCTCTGTATTTGCATAGCGTGTTAGTTACCTAGTGAAATAAATTACAATACCCCAAGGTTTATGTTAATCTCACAATTTCTGTGGGTCAGCAATCCAGGCCTACCCATAGCGCTACTTACAACATGACAGTTTTCATTTTCTTGTTCAAGACATTTGAAAGAGAGTGTGACAAAGATAGCATCCATGATGGGGTCACAACCATTATATAACATGGTTATATAATGACCTCCCATGACATCCCATGGCTTTTTGTAAAATTCTACTCATGGAAACAAAGTCATTAAGGATAGTCCACACCTATAAGGAATGCATGAATGGCCAGGAGGTAATGATCACTTGGAGCCGCCATGGAATCCATCTATCACACGTAGATTTTCCGCTCTTCCTTCTGATTTATTCTCAAAATATCCCTCAAGTTACACTGAGCTTGTAATAAAGGCACTGAAAAATCTTCAAAGTCAGTCTTACCCAAATATTCATTCTAAATCATTTGACACAGTATTAAAAAATTTCTTGAATTAGAGATTTTCCTTTAAGATTGGACATAGTATCTTTAAAACATTCAGAATAATACTAATTAGGAGTGGATAGTTTGTACTAGATTTTCCAATTATTTCTAATGTTTATTCTTTTGCCTTTTTTTCTTTGTAAGCATTTGCATTTATAATCGCCTGACCCTAGTTCAAATTTGAAAATATATTCAGCATAGTTATAGTTTAGGAATGACACCTAAACCCATAAGTGCATGAAAACAGTGAAGGTTCCTATTTAAAAGGGTATAAAATTAATTTGTGGAGGACATACTATGATAGGGATGACATATAAATGGAGTGCAATAGTTGGTGTTATTAAGTATTCAATAGATACGGTATCCTTCTTTCTTTCTGGAAGGGTCTTATGATAGAAGGCAGTTATAATTTCTAATATGGCATTAAAGAAAATTGAAGAAAAGAACTATAATGTAAGAAAATATTCCTCTGATTTTTCTCTGTTTTACATAAATACTCATAACATAGTTTTCAACTTGGCAGATGCTTTTGGTTTGTAGATGTGTTTATTACTTTCTTCTTTGGGTAATCACTAAAATGCACATCAACAATTAACAAAAGTACTTCCTGTTGTTCTTCTTTAAGTGATTAGATTATTAGTTAATTTGTTTGTTTGTAAAGCACTAAGGTAGTGTATTTATTATTTTTCAGTTATATGGTTCCCTTCAGTGCAAAGAAGAATGTACAATCTTAACTATTAGAAGTGAATAACATGCTAATTATTATTTTATTGAGAACACTCCATTCAGGTCAGCTTGCTATACTTTAATGCAATTTAATTTAATATGGAATTCTGTGGTAGTTTTCTCACAAAAATTAAATACAAATATGTAGTGTCCTATGCTATTAGAGACAAATATAAATATATTTTAAAACTTACATTTTGTGTATGTATATATGGTATATACCTTATATACCTATATATAGCTATATCTTATATATACTTTATCATATATGTGTGTGTATATATATGATATATTTATATAGAAATATAGATATCTTTCTAATGGCCTGGGACTAGAATATCATTAAGACATCTAAAATAGTAAAATTATACTGGAGAATAAATGACGAAAGCTTTATATGTGTTTTTTAAATAAATGAACTTTTCCATCTTGTACTTGAAGCCATATGTTGATAACTTTTACATCAAAACAGAAATTCTGTACCTAGAAAAGAAACAGCCACATAAAGACAAGTTTTCATGCTAAATGAATAATAAATTATAGGTTATGTGTTTCTTTGATTTTAGAAGATGCATAATTTAAAATGATAAATAATTAACATATCAAAGCATTCTAATTTAACTCATGCCCAAGAACAGCTAAGACATAAAGTCAGCCTGCAGCTTAAAACACATCTTTATCGTAGAGAAATGTAGCAGCTTTTTATTACCAACAATTATGCTTCCAAAGGGTAATTTCAGTTTATCACTTTAAAATATTAGGAAATGTCAAAAAGTTCCGTTTCTTGTATGGGATGTGGGGGAGGCAGAGAGAGAAGCATAGTTAGCAGTGTGCTATTAAAATCCAACATGCAACTTGGCCTCCGTTGCTGAAGCCTGATTTCTGAGTGGCATTTTCTTTTTCATTTTCACGCATGTTCCTCCTCCACGTTGAGTCTACTCTGTAAACGTGAAAAAATAATCCTTGCTTTGTAATCATCAGTTGGGTAAGCTACTAAAACAGCGCTCTGTAGATATGGTGTGGACTAACAACATCAATATATTTGTTTGTGTTCAAGCTGACGACAATCAATAGAAAGTTTCCTGTGCTTTTTAAACCCCGGGGTGAAGGTCAGGAACCTAAAATACAGGGGGATTCTTAGAATTCCTAGTTTGCAGGTGCAAATTAACATTGATTCACCTTATATTCTTGAAAAAAAAAAGTCTGTTCTGAAATATAAGTTGCTATCATTTGTCAATTCATTGATTTTTTTTTTTTTGGTGCTAGTGGGGATTGAACCCAGGGCCATTCTACCTCTGAGCTACACCCCAGCCTTATTTTGTTCTTTATTTTGAAGCAAGGTCTCTCTAAGTTGCTGAGGGTCACTAAATTGCTGACATTGGCTTTGAACTTACAATCTTTTTATCTCAGCCTCTCAAGTACTGGAATTACAGGTGTGTACCACCACCTAGCTAACTTATTTTCTTTATAAATTAAGGAAATAATTGTGAAAATTTCTTTTACTTCTGCTGTATATTCTTTACAGCAGAAGTAAAAAAAAACATGTAGAGTAAATTATAATAACTAATTTCAAAGAGTTCAATTTCAAAGAGAGATTATTAGAAATAATCACATACATCAGAGTGTGAGTAAAAGTCAGAAGCAGAATAGGACAGAACTGACCAGACACTATTACAGAGGCTTAGACCAAATGTGCAAAATGATTTGTCTTTTGAGTGTAGAAAAACAGAGTGTGGCTTTTCTACATTTATTATATTAGCAAAAACACAAGACTTTCCATAAAAGGGCCAGGAACTAACACTAAATAAACATATCAGCTCTGACAGGAAGCACATATCAACTTGGATAAGAAACAACAAGAGTATAAAGTTGAATGTATTGTAAAGAACCACACAGAAAAAAAAAATGGAGCCAAAACACAAAGCATTTCAAAATACACCCTGTATTTAAAGTTTTTCTCCTTTACACATTTCAACACCCCTTTAATTTTAGAATCATTAATGAGGTGAAAAAAACTAGGTAAGATGATCACTTTGCCACATGTAAGTAAATCATAAAATTCTATTCTTCTGTTTTAGAAAACGAAGGGAATTTAGAAAGTACTAGGGTTACCGGTACACATGTTCTCTGGTCAAAATGGAATAAAACTAAACATCAAAAACATGAATTTCATCGACTCAAAAAATTAAGCCTTTCTAAATCACTTAAATAAAACACTCTTTTTTTGTGGTACTGGAGATTGAACCCAGGGGCATTCTACCTCTGAGCTACACCCCCAGCCTGATTTTTTTTTATTCTTTATTTTGAAACAGGGTCTCACTAAGTTGCAGAGGCCTTACTAGGTAGCTGAGGCTGGCCGTGAACCCGGATCCTCCTGTCTCAGCCTCCCAAGTACTGGTATTAAAAGCGTGCGCCACCACACCCGGCTATAAAAACACTCTTAAAGCTTGAAATTATAGGCAATTTTTAGAAAATGTGAAAACAATGCATGTGTGTCTATGTTTATAGCTGCACAATTCACAATCGCCAAACTTTGGAACCAATCAAGGTATCCATCAACAGATGAATGGATTATAAAACTATGGGATATGTACACAATGGAATTTTATGCAGCCATAAAGAAGAACAAAATCACATCATTTGTAGGGAAATGGAAAGAATTAGAGAACATTGTGCTAAGTGAGATTAGTCAGGCACAAAGAGTGAAAAGTCGGATGTCCGCCTTAATATGTGGAAGCTAGAGAGAAGGAGATTTAGAAGGGACTCCAAACAAAGAAGGTGAAAGCTTTAGATAAACAAAGAAGATGACCTAACTGAGGGAGTGGGGAGGGGGGTGGAGGGTAACACACTAAAGCACAGGAGGTATATATCCAAACTTATAAAACTCAAATCACTGTGCAAAGCACTAAAGGGAGGGAACGGGGAGGGAACGGGGTGGGATTTGAGGGAGGGCTAAATGGGCAATGTGTGCATGCATGACTCTTCAAACCAGACACCTATTAAATGTATAATTACAATGCACCAATAAAAAAAAAGCCAAAAAAAAAAGAAAATGTGAAAACACTCTGTGTCAAAACTTATGAAATGTGGCCAAAGTTTTAGTCAGTGGCAAATTAATAGTGTCAAATGTTTTCAAATTAACACATATTTTCATATTAGAAGTGAAAACACACACAACAAAATAAGGTACAACAAGAGAAGGAAATCAAAGGAGTGAAAATAGGAAAGAAGAAATTAAACTATCTCTATTTGCAGATGACATATACTTAGAAGACCCAACAAACTCAACAAAAAGGCTAATAGAACTGATCAACAAATTGAGCAAAGTGTCTGGATAAAAATCAATCTTAAAAAATCAGAAGCTTTTCTATATGCCAATCATAAATCCACTGAAAAAGAAATCCAGAAAACATTTTCACTTATGATATCCCCCCAACCAACCTAACCTAGTATGTAAAAGACCTCTAAAAGAAAAATTATAAAACATTGAAAAAAGAATTTGAAGATCTTAGAAGATAGAAAGACTTTCCATGCTCTTGGATAGGCAGAATAAATATCATCAAAATGGCCATTCTTCCAAAAGTGATCTACAGATTCAATGCAATACCCATTAAATTACCAAGGTTATTCTTCACAGACATAGAAAAAATCAGTCCTTAAATTCATTTGGAACAACAAAAAAAAAATCCCAGAATAGCCAAAGTAGTTCTCAGCAACAAGAACCATGCAGGAGGCATCACAATACCTGACTTCAAACTATACTACAGAGCCATGGTAATAAAAGCAGCATGGTATTGGCACAAAAGCAAACACATAGACCAATGGAGCAGAATAGAAGACTCAGAAACAAACCCACACACAGTCGACTGATTTTTGACAAAGGAGCCAAAAACATACACTGGAAAAAAGTTAGCCTCTTCAACAAATGGTGTTGGCAAAACTGGTTAATCACATGCAGAAAAATGGAAACAAACCCCTTTCTCACCCTGCACAAGAGTCAATTCAAGATGGATCAAAGACTTGGAAATTAGACCAGAAACCTTGCAGCTACTTGAAGAGGGCATTAGCATTCCATCTCTACCTTAAATCCCAACCAATTGTCACAAATTGTGAAACTCAAGAAAAATATGATACAGAGAATATGCATAGCAATAACTAAAATTGTCTAGAGACAAGGATCTTTTTGTTGTTATTGTTTTGTTAATTCTTTTAGATAGTTGACTTTGACAATTACATCATCTATAAACAAAGACAGTCTTATTTCTTTCTTCCCAATTTGAATCCCTTTTATTTCTTTTTCTTTTCTTATTGTATTATCTAGGATTTCTATAGTAGCCAAAAAGAATGTGAGAAGGGACATCCTTATCTTATTTCTAATTTTAGTGAAAAGCTTCTAGTTTCTCACCATTAAGTATGATCTAGCTGCATTGTTTTGGTAGCTATTTATCATCATGTTGTGGAAATTTTCCCATTCAAAGCAGCTACATTTTAAACATGGGTATAAATAAATAGAGTATAGTATTATGGGCATTAATAAATACAGGTTTAAAAGGTTCAAAGGAGATTATTTAAAAATCTCTTGAACCAAAGAGATTTTGGGGGAAGAGTGTAAGTAGGCAATGGTAAGTAGTTTAATGGACTTCCCAATACTGTGATTTATTTTCATGTAACTTACAAATAACAATAAGTAATATTTATGTCACTGTATACACAAGCCACAGAGGCAAGGAATTTAGATATGCCTAAAATATGTTCTTAATATTTTATATGTTTTATCAACAATTTTGCTGCTTATACATCATTTATTGAATGTGTATTTTGCTATAATACAGTCAGTCCTACAAAAGTGAACAAAATGATTTCAAAGACACTACGATATGCCGACCAGAAATAAATTATAACACTGAAAGAAGAAATAAAAGTAATGATATTACGAGGCATAAAGAGATTAGTGAGATCTGGAAACAATATTTTAAGTAGACTTTTGATCTTATATTGTGTTGTCTATTTAAAAGCTCTAGTTGCATAATGCCATTGTTAGATCTGAGAGTAGGTGAACAGGCCCAATTAAATCACATTTTCTAATAAGCTTCCAAACCTTAAAGCTACATTCTTAGTTCTGGAGGGGATAATGATTTGTTTTATATAAAATATTTCTTTGCTAGTTTTCTGTTGGGTTTTTACTTCTTACAAAATAATTCACCAAACTTGTACTTTTCCAGAGAATGTGCCATGCTAGGTAGTTCTGAAAAGCAATTCTGATGGCCATCTCTCAGAAAGCTAAGGAACCTACTCACTGTACAAATTCCTATCAGAAAAGATCACAGAATATCTCAATATTCCTACGATGGAAACTAGGAGTCATTATTATCATCTCTTACTATACTTGTCCCTCAAATTTTTATTCATCTACCTATAAATTGATGCATATTTCTGCCAGATTCCCTGCTCAGCTGCTCCTCTGGTCTCCCATCTGTTCATTTCTTTCTCTCTGACAGAATGAAGCAAGAACTATTCACTGATATGTATTCTACAGAGTAGCCACAAGACAAAAGAGGAATGTGTGTGAATGAAAAGACTTCAACCTAAAGTGCCTTTTCCTGAGAATACCTCAAATCATGTCGATTTGATTTTCCATCAAGAACTGAATGACCAGATATCATGTCCTAAGAGATCACCTCATTTTTAACTATTACAGTATTCCAAAACCTTCAAAACACCTTAAAAAGGATAGCAGTGTTTTGCAGGTAAAACTGGTTTTTAACACCCTCCAATAGCTACCCTTTGCATGAGAATAAATCTAAATTTTTTTTTTATCACAGACTGTAACCTCTTTGTGATCCTTCCATCATTTGCTTCCTTTGTTCAAAATTCTCCAAACATATTGGCCTGTTTAAGTTTGTGAAACACACTGTTCCCACATTTGTGAAACACACTGTTCCTGACATTCTCCAACATATAATTTCATCTGCCTGAATGACCTTTCCATATTCTTCTCATGCCTCACTCCTAAATCCCCGAGGTCTTAGCATAGGTTTCAATTTCACTTTTCCTGTCTCTCTTTTTAAAACATCTCTGCTTATTGTCTCATGAAAGGGAATGTAGTAGCGACCAAGAGCCTGAGCTCCATATTAAAACAGCTGAACTATAATTACTCCGCCGTCAGTCACTGTGTGGTTTTAAGCAGCTTATTTAGCCTTTCTGAAATGACCCCAAAAGGCCCTTATGCACACAGCTCTGCTAAGAGGCGGAAGAGCCTTTAGGTGGGGAGGTGTAGTAGAAGAAAGTTAGGCCATTGCTGGCTCCTTTGGAAAGAGATACTGGGACCTCAGCCTCTTCCTCCTTTGCTTTCTGACTGCCATGAGGAGAATAGAATTTCTCTTCGTGTTCCCTGCCATGGCGTACTGCCTCAACACAGGACAAAGGCAGCAGAGCCAAAGCGACCATGGACTGAAGCCTATTGAACTAAGCCAAAATAAATATTTCTTCCTTTTAAGTTCTCTATTTCAGATATTTTATGGCAGCACCAGAAAGCTAATGAACACAGAAAATCCAATTCAGATAGGAATGAATACATGTAACACTCGGTGTCCTGTAATATGTAGAAGATGTAGTAGCTGAACAGAACTTCAGGATAATGTCTTTTGGGCAAGTGATATTTGTGAATTATCTATGTGAAAATGTGTGTATATACATAAACTTATATAAATTTATATCTCTCCATATATATATAGATTGTGTGTGTGTGTGTGTGTGTGTGTGTGTGTGTGTAAGTCATTCAATGAGCCTTCCAAAGAAGTTCTTTAGAGGCCATACCTCAGCTGCAATGTGTATCCTTTACATTCTGAACTGTAGGCTTTGTACAAGAAAAGAAAACCCCTACCTTATTTAAGACATTATTACTCTAAACCTTCATGCTAATTTCCAAAGATAATTCCTCAATTATGTTCTTGCCAGTAGGTGCCAAACTAAACTCTGTGTATCACTGTTTTAGAAATTTAAAAATGGAACCACTTCATTATCTTTTCTTGTATTTTTTGAGAGTTGAGAGATAAGTTGGCTATCTTATAATTATCACCATTATAATTTTAAAAATTTAAGCTGGGCATGGTGAAGCATGCCTATAATTCCAGTATTTGGGGGGCTAAGACAGGAGGATTGTAGGTTCAAGGCCAGTCTCAGCAATTTAACCAGGCTCTCAGAAACTTGGTAAGACCTATTTCCAAATAAAAAATAAAAAGGGGTGGGGGTATACTTCAGAGGTAGAATGCTCCTGAGTTCAATACCCAACACACACACAAAAGATAATCAAAATATCTAGTAGAATGTTAATAGTAATATTTGTTGACTTTATATCTATTATAATAACAATGTTATGCTATTCATATCATGCACTAATAATTTTAAGAGAAAGCTGATTATGCATTAAGAAAAAATTTTAGTTTTCTACATCATAGTTTAATAAATGAGTGTACACGTGTGTAAATGGGTGCTTAGTATACACCTATATATATTTTTATGTATATATATATATATATATATATATATATACATATACATAGACTTAAACAGAGATAGATACATGCAGCTCTGGATAAGTTTGAGTGTAAATATAAATTTGATAGCTTGTTACAACTTCATTTGTTTTAGCATACTTTTCTGAACCCCAAGATTTTCCAAATTCCATAAATCTATTAGGCTGTCACAGCAAGTTTACTTTCTAAAGAAGTGACAGGCTTGATTAGTAAGTATGCCCTTTATCTGTAAGGTTCTTATTTGTCTACCGTTTCACAGCAAGCAATTCTGATGAATAGTGCAATTAACCTTTCTGTTATTAAAACAATTAATTGCAAAAATTAAAGACATGACAGGGACAAAATATTAATGCATAAATTATTAGGTTCAGAAATTATAATTATTAATCCATGTACAGTAATTGTTGCATAAACAATGAACAAATTGTATGCTAAAATTTGCGATTACATTTTTTGCTTTTCACTTCTTTTACAAACAAAGGGTTGCCTATTTTGCATTGAGCATAAGTCTAAAAGAGAACTGGTGTTAGCTAAGTGCTGTCAACATGCAGGATATGACAATGAAAAATACTAATAAGCTACTAAATATAAAAATCTATATGCATGAATGAGTGTGTTTTTCAAAATAAACATTGAAAATATGTACAAATGATACAATGTTGATGCTACCCAAAAAGCTAGCATGATCTTTCTTTTTTTTTTTTTGCCTTTTACTCTAGTTTATAGCTATGAGGATGTAGGATAGTTAGTTACAAGCAATTGACCACTTGTCATGAACATCAGAAGATTCAAACTAAGGTCCCAATTTTGCCTTTTGCTGGCTATATAGAACATCTGGTTTGTACACCAAAATAAAACTTTAAAGCTTTCTCTTTTCCTATGTTTTGTAAAAAGTACATGATAAGTGAGAAAGGACATTTAAATATGAAATTATTACATAAATATGAATTGCTATCTATATTTCATGGAAATATTAGGTTTTATTCTGTACTGTCCCAAATGGTAGCCACCTGTGGCTCTCGAGTACTTACATCGAGTGTCCTGACTGAAGAACTGAACTTTTGATTTTAGTGAATTTAGTAAGTTTTAACTATTTAAAAAAAAATTTTTGTATGTGTGGTACTGGGGATTGAACCCAGGGGCATTCAACATCTGGGCTACACCCCCAGCCCTTTTTATTTTTTTTATTTTGAAACAGGGTCTCACTAAGTTGCTGACAACTTGTTAAGTTGCTGAGGCTAGCCTCAAATTTGTGATCCTTCTGTCTCAGTCTCTGAATGACTGGGACTAAAAGCATGCACCACTATGCCAGGTGAATTATTTTAAATCTAAATAACCACAATGATGTATGTATGCATGTATATATGTATGTATGTACGTATATATGTATGTATGTTATGTATTATGTATTGGTAATGGGTATTGAGCCCAGGACACTTTGCTTCGGAGCTACGTGCTCAGCCCTTTTTAGTTTATTTTGAGATAGAGTCTCCCTAAATTGCCCACGCTAGGCTTTAACTGTCAATCCTACAGCCTCAGCCTCAGCCTCAGAGTAGCTGGGATTCCAGGCATGGTGCACCTCACCCAGCTCTACTGCATGATCTATAGACTTTGATCTCCATAGATAGGAGCTGGAATGACTGAGCTAATCTGTTAGATTGCAGTCACTGGCTGGACTATGACAGGCCTGGCCATCATATGCTCAAGAGATGGGCACCAATGAACATGCTACTCTTTATGACATTTGTGATTCTTTTGCACCTACAGGAACTTTAAGCCAAGGCAAGTGCCAGCAAGTGTCCCCAGGTGTCCTCATCATTTCCCATTGTGAAAATTTTACCTGCTATTCATCTGCACACAATGAAGATTTTTCCACCCCCAAAGTGCACTCTTAGGGTTGGAAGGCTTTGCAGAGACCATCTATATAAAACACAATTTCATAGAGGAGCTACTCTACCTTTCAACAAAAAGCAAGAGAAATGCCTATTTGCTATAGTAGTATTCAAATACTCTACAAGCCAGTCATGTCAAATCTTGATACTGTTCAAAAGATATGGCAATTTTGCAGTAATAGTGCTTGATGATTTGTTTTGTGAAAGGAAACACAGGATGAAAGCATTTTGAATATGTGCTTGGAAACATAATAGGCTTTTATATACAAAACTATTTTTAGTGAGTAAAGTATTGCTCAGATATCTAGATAGAAAGATGAACATATAAACAGATAAGTTGTTATTTTATTGATACCATGTGAGAAAATTTTAGATTATATGCAAAATGGTCTCACTGGGTAGAATTAGTTGACCAAAATATTTCATGATTTAACTCAGCATTTTTTGCTAGTCATATAGCAGGCCCCCCAATGCATGCATCAACTGAAAAGATTGTTTTAAGATGATTTTCAAGTTTTCTCATTTTTTAAAAATGTGTATAGTACTTGGCCAAAGCAAAATATACAGGGCAATTTTCATCAAGTAGATCAAGAATGCCTAAATTAATAAAAGAGAATATTCAATAGTCACCAAAGGTTACATATGCAAATGATAATATTTCATTTCAGAAAAAAATTATTAATTTACTTATGATGGCCTTTTTGATGTGTGATCAAAAGCAGTTGTTATTCGTTGCTTTAATTCGGGTGATGTTTTGGTGACGGGGTGGGGAGGGGCAGGTAGAATGTACGACTCCTAGGGCTCTTTAGTCAATGATGTGACCTGAACACAGGAAAACTTTGATCTATCCAACATGGTGAAACTGTATGCTGGAAAGAGTATTTGTTTTTTCCTTCTAGGTGGAACACATTAAAATTATGCTTTTAAACCTAGCAGAGTCCAAGAATAAATGAATTACATTGTTCTCCTGAAACTGTTTTAAAGAGTAAATAAAAATAAAATTCACACTTCTAGTTATAAAAATAATCAAATTTATTGCTGCAAAATAGTTAAAATTGTATTATGGTCCCATTGTTAGAATTATATTGATTTAGAAATAAGACTAAATCATCTGAAATCATCAAAAGGATCTCCTTATTGGATAATTCCTACCCACTTTGTTCCCTACAGTGTAACTTTATCAAATACCACTATTCATCCATATAAGAACAAACAAGTAATTTTGTACTTATGAAAAAACTGATTTTTTTCACAAATCACTCATATGTAAACTCCTAACTTATTTTTCCCCTTAGAAAATGAGATTAGTCATAAAAATAACATTAACCTGTCTTTGAATTTTATGGTGCCTTTAAGGACACAGTGAAGCTAAGTTTGCAGAATAGATCCATGCTCCTTCAAATCATATATTAGTCAATGTTCCCCAAAAAACCAAACCCACAAAGTGCATGTAGAGCAAGAGGGAGATTTATTTTAAGGAGTTGACTTATGCTATTGCAGAGACTCGGGACATCCAAAATGATCACAGTTGTTTGGAGACACTGGAAAAAGTTGTTGTTCAAGAACAAAAGCACTTTCAGGAACTCATAAAATGGTGACCAAAGGAGATACCATGCTACGATCTCTCTGAGACAAGTCCACAGGAGAAGAAAAGCAACACAAACTTGAAGTAAACAACAAAAAGTTTGAAACGTGACAGAATCAAAGCCAGAAGACAAAACAGAGGAAAGTGAAAAGCTCTAAGCGCCTTACCTAAGGAACGGCGGCGGTGGCGCCATCTTGGCCGGACTGCGCCAGCCACTACTGGCATTGCGGCTTCCACACGCCACCAGCAGAGAAACCAGAGACCTGTTGTAAGTTCAGCAGCTGTAGGCCAGCAGAGACGAAAGCAAGCAGCGGCTCGCTCCACACAGAGACCAAACGGCGGCAGCGACAGCAACTGCAGCAGCGCCATCTTGGCAGGACCTTACCAGCGGCTACCAGCATTATGGCTTCCACATAAGACCAACAGAGATGCCAGTGATCTGCTGTGAATCCAGCAGCTGAAGAATAGCAGCAGTGAAGGCGAGCAGCGACTCGCTCCACGCACAACACAGACCCGAACTGCCAGGACGGCAGAAGTGTCAGCGATGCCATCTTGGTCAGACCACACCGGCGGCTACCAGCATTGCGGCTTCTGCAGGCCACCAACAAAGAAGCCAGGGAGCTCTTCTAAAACCAGCACCGCATAGCATCAGCGACAAAAGTGAGCAGCAGTTAGATCCACACTTGGCAGAATCCCCAGGGCCCGGAGGCCTGACCAGAACCTGCAGCAGCAACTGAGCCCACTCCCACCCCAGAGATTAAGAGAAGCACTCAAGGAGACCGTAAGCCACCGAGCCACCCCAGGGGGAGACCACCCAGCGAGGCCACAGGGACCCGCAGGGTCTGAGACTGTGTGGATTGCCCCGGCAGAGGCGGAAGTGGGGTCAGCTGTGAAATGCAGTAGATACATGGATAAGCAGACAGTCCCTGGCGATATTTGGGTGGGACAAACATGCAACCTGCAGGTCGCAGCACCCTTACAGAGTCTCCAGGGATCGCCACAGGACATACAGCTGTGGTACCTGGGGAAAATTGGACCAAACCAGCCCTCTCAGTGGAAAACATGGAGTTCCCTGTATGCACACAATCAGGGCAAAGCGACAACCACTGCTTTTGTAGGCAAAGAGAGACACAAGCCCAGGGCCCCCTGCTGGTGGCACCTACCATAGGTGTAGACAGAAAGAAACATAGGGACAGCCCAAGGGGAGAACGTGGAGACCCATGCTTGCAGTGAGAGGGGCAATAGTGGCACTGGTCACCTGCACAGGTAGTGAGAGGCACCAGGCAAGGGTCCCAATCACTGAAGGAGACCAAGAATTGGGCCTGCAAATGGACATTATATCAAGCAAGTGAGAATAACCATTCAATAAGGCTATTCACCTTTAAGGCTCACCTAGTAGCAACTATCTACCTCCAGGATAAGAAACTATAAAGGGAGAGGGATTAGACATAGGATATCTACAGAGTGAGAGAGAGAGAGCTACCAAAAGCAACAAAGGTACAAATATAAAAAACCTTAAATCATGAAAAGAAAGAATAGAAAAGGAATAATAAGCCCCCACAATCCCACAACAACAGAACTGGCTAACTCAGAAGTGCAAAGATTGCCAGAAAGACAATTCAGAACTTCAACAGAGGAAATGATACAGGATTTCCAAAAAGAATTCAGAGAGAGCCTGATAGAAATGAAGGAGCAAATAAGCAGGAATCAAAAAGAAGCTCTGAAGGAAGTGAAGGATGCAATAATTGAAATGAAGGCATCAATACAGACCATCAACAATAGACTATACCACAGGGAAAACAGAATCTCACTCTTAGAAGATGACATCTCCAAAAATGAACACATAGTATATAAATTAGAAAAAACAATTCTACCGCATGAATTGGACATTGAAGAGATCTCAGCCAGTCTTAAAAGAGCAAACCTAAGAATAATAGGCATAGAAGAGGGATTAGAAGCTGAAACTAAAGGAATCAATAATCAGCACTAGAGAAAATGTTCAGAGATTAATTACAAAGAAGAAATAATAAGGAAATGCCAGAACCAGAGAAACAGTGATTTCCATCAAGCAAACAACTAGGCAAAGAACAAACACTACCTCAAACAGAAATTAAATCTCAAAATGTTATGAATGAAAACCCATCTCTCATTAATCACGCTGAATATAAATGGCCTCAACTCCCCAATCAAAAGACATAAGGTGGCAAAATGGATTAAAAATCACAATCCATCTATATGCTGCCTGCAAGAAACACACCTTAGAAGTAAAGATACGCACAAACTAAAGGTGATAGAGAACTAATATCTTGAATATACAGAGAAATTTTAAAAATCACCACTAAAAAAATAAATGACCCAATCAAAAAATGGGCAAGTGAACTAAATAGACACTTCACAGAAGAAGAAATACAAATGGCCCATAAATGTATGAAAAAATGTTCAACATCATTAGCCATCAGAGAGATGCAAATCCAAACTACCCTGAGATTTCGCCTAACCCCAATTAGAATGGCAATCATTAAACAACAAACAATTTTGTGTTAATTAAACAAATAAACACAAACAACAAGTGCTGGAGAGGATGTGGAGAAGCAGGAACTCTACTACACTGTTGGTGGGATTGCAAATTAGTGCAACCACTTTGGAAAACAGTGTGGAGGATCCTTAGAAGAAAGGGAATGAACCTACCATATGACCCAGCAATACCACTTCTAGGCATCTACCCAAAAGGACTGAAACCAAACTACCAGACTAATGCATGTGTATCCATGTTTATAGCTGCACAATTCACAATTCACAATTGCCAAATTTTGGAACCAGCCAAGGTGTCCACCAACAGATGAACGGATCACAAAACTATGGGATATGTACACAATGGAATTTTTTGTGGCCACAAAGAAGAACAAAATTACATCATTTGCAGGGAAATGGAGAGAACGAGAGAACATTATGCTAAGTGAAATTAGTAAATCACTAAGAGTGAAAAGTTGGATGTCCCCCCTAATATGTGGAAGCTAGATAGAATGGGACTTAGAAGGGACTCCCAACAAAGAAGAAAACTTTAGATGAACAAAGAAGGTGACCTAACTGAGGGAGTTGGGAGGGGGGTGGAGGGAAACATACTATAGCACATGATGTATATACACAAACTTATAAGACTCAATCACTATGCAGAACAGGAAAGGGAGGGAAGGGGGAGGGAACAGGGTGGGATTTGAGGGAGGGCTAAATGAGCAATGTGTACATGTATGATGCTGCTATCCTGATGTGTATCAAAATGTATAATTACAATGCACCAATAAATGAATATAAAAAAAGAACAAAGGCAGTCTACTGGTGGAATTCCCTGTTTGTTCAAAGAGTCAACCTTCTTCTCTTAAGACCTTCAATTAATTTGATAAGGCCCACCCACATTATGCAGGATAATCAGTTTTACTCAAAGTCTACTGACTTAAATATTACTCTCGTCTAAACTTTTTGCAGAAATATCTAGAATAATTTTGACCAAATATATGAGTAATGGCCTTGCCAACTTGACACATTAACAATCACATCTGATACATTTAAACTTAAATAAGCCAGAGTCCTAAAAAAAAAAAGGTACTTAACATTTCTTGAAAAGCTTTGGTAATCACTTTAAATTAGTTTTGAAAATGCATGCCTTTTAGTTTAAGTATACGTGAAGACACTGAGTTATGATCTATCGATTATTTTCTCAAATGCAGGAAGAATTTCCTAAGATCTGCATACTGCTTCCATACACCCAACATGGTTTCCAACATACTTAATAATCAAATAAGGTTACAGATCAACATTTGCAACATTGCTCCTACCTTTTCAATTTAATATGGACAAGTCCCAGGATAATTTTCCCAAATTTACTCTACTTGCTCAGGTTGTCATGATTGATCAAGCATTGATTTTGATGTACCTGACTTACATCGAAAATAAATCATTAGGTATCATCAAACTAAGGTTGTTTTAAATAAAATCTAATACTACCTGTGTCAAATTTCCTCCCAGTGTCCTATAAAGACTTTGCTTATTGCATCGTAGTTCTAACATTGTATGATCTAATTGCAAAGGAAACGTCAAGCACACATATTTATTCATGTGATCTCAGTTTGTAGTTTCACTAATAGGAAAAAAAAACATGCACTGAAGATTTGAAAGAATGTCAGTCATTACAGGCAGTAGTTGAGAAGTGAGCCATGGTTAACATTCAACAAATACGTAATCTCATTAGATTGTGAAATGCTGTAATACTATGCCCTTTTCTAAAATACAGTTTACTAGAGCATGGCAGGAAGAAGGCAGGAGGCCAAAAGCTGGAACAGGCAATTACATAATGTAAGTTATTTTTTCTCATTTCTAAAATAAAAATTTCTTTGACTATGAATCTGATTTTTATCATAATATGTCAAGCCAACACCCCCGTGGACAGAGAAAATTTAATAGCCACGTTTTACTGCATCTGTCTATTTAATTGTTTTTCCTTGAATAGTTTTAAAAACTTAATTGATGTGATTTTTTTCTCACTGGATGGAAGTTTATTTGGACATGGATTGAAGTTTCTCTCCTATATTTCTCTTTGTAACTTCTTAGCCTTCTTTAATACAGTTGTTTTAGCAAAAGTTACACAGCTGAAATGAAATCATTTCCATGTTTATTGTATTTATTGTATGTCCCTCCGTTTTGTTTGGAATTTTCAGGCAGGATTTGTGGAGATCATTTGTCTGATTGTATGAAAACATCTGTGTTGCAAGTAAATATAACATTTCTTTCTTGCACTTGGCAAACTGAAATACTTGGTCATTGTGAGCTCTGGGATTTTACTTGCAGCCAGAATACTCCATTTAAATACTCCATTGTGCTAAGCCAGTCAGATCAGAAGCTCAGTTCATTTAAAAGGCAAGTTTTACTAAAACTCTATGTTTTATTAAATTTGTGAAGTGTTCTCTACAAACTTGAAATGTGACTTTTTCTTAAATATTTACTTGGTTTAGTCTTTAAATTAACTTGTTCTAATTGTCTCATGCTTTAGAACAATTTCTATTTCATTCTAGGAAAAAAATTATGTGTTCGTATATAACATGGAATAGTTGACTTGATTAAGATGGTGCTGGTATCTACATTAATAGAGTAAGTTATTTGCAATTAATAAATTTGAGGGGGATAAAGTCAGGTTCTAGCTTATGTCTTACATGTTTCTCCATGCTTTTAGTCCCATACATGTAATTAATCAACATTTGTGGAATTATATATTGTGTTACAGACACATATTCTGTAAAATAATGGAGGACTGAAAAACTGAAATATACTAACATTCATTAATTTCTTTTCATTAATAAAGTACGCATTGAACATTCTTTATGTGCCAACCAATAAACCATGTACTAAAGCTCAAAATCTTGGGCTTGTTCTCAAGGCTGTGGGAAAAGCCACGGTAGAGATTTAGAACAAAAGTGACAAGTATCAGAGCCTGATCAGCTCAGGAGTGTAAAAACAGTAAAATGTAGAAACAAAAATAAACAAGAAAGTTGTTTAGAAATATTTTAGATAATTTAAGAATCAAAAAAAAACTTAATATCTTATGTAATTTGACAATAATATAATGAAATATTCTTATATTTAATTTATATTTAAAGGAAATGGAACATACAGTACTTTTTCCCACATCTGTCTCATATTCACCACCTTTCTCGAGAAGTATGCATAACCTCCCATTACAAGGTCTGTCCCTATAAATAGAACACACCATACTAAATAGTATTTCCCATCATGCAGCTTTTGCTTTGGGTGGGTTATTTGGCAACTATTAGCAGTAGTGCTAGCCATCAGCTCTTCTATCTGCTGTGTCTTTCAATGTTTGCCCTAACCATTTCTGCTTAGTCTAATAATGAAGGATTGTTGACTAGCTTGCACTGAAAACTGCATAATCCCAGAATCCTCTTTTCCAACGATTGCAAGTCTGACCTGGACAAAAATGAAGTTGTAAGTAACTTGCAACATGGAAATAAAGCAGCAGACAGGATGCTCTAAGGTGGTTTTGGTCAGAGGTGGTGAGAGGCACAGAGAGGCCAGCGAGGCTCTAGTATACATTCAATATTTCTTGCTCCCTGTCAAATTCTCCCCAAATGTAGACCCCACTGAGCAACAGCAACCACAGGACAATCGTCCCAATGACTCGGTCATGAACTGGAGGTAGTGGTAGCTCTGAAGGCCAGCAACCCTCCCTAGACTTCTGTAATGATTTGGAAATAGAATGCCCCCCTAGCCCTCATGAAAACAGGGTGGAAATGTTGGAAGTGGGATGTGGTTGTAATTTCAGCAGTGGCTAAATTGGAATGGATTTATCTGTGGTGGCCCAGGCTGGTAAGGTGTGGCTGTAGAATGTGGGTCCCTGGGGCTGCAGCTTTGGGATTATATATGGTTCCTCCTGCCCTTGTTTGATCTCTTGCTTCCAGCCTCCATGATGTGAGAGCAAAGCCCTGCCCTCTCTCACTCTCCACTTCCCACCACCAAGCCCTGAGATCCATGGTCCCTGGCTTTACATGGAATAAACCCCAAATCTACAAAAGCTGTGAGCATGTAAATCTTCTTTCCTCTAAGTTGTACGGTCAGTCTTTCAAGTTATAGAAGTGAGAATGCTGACTAATACAGAAATCGCTACCAGGAAAGTGGAGTTGCTGCTGTGTCAAAGTCTAACCATGTGTTCTATGAGTCTTTGGAACTGCTTTCTGAAAGGAAATTGGAAGGGCCAGAATGTGGCTAGAAAGGCAGATGGTAGACACTGTGCTCAGGAGATCTGGGAGGGAAAAGAGGACTCCATAGGAAAATGAAGTACAGGACATGTGTGTTATATACTTTGGCAAAGAACTTATCAGCATTTTGCCCATGTCCTGAAACTTTGTATGGGACCAAATTTAAAGATGATAAATTTATTAATAAACTGGTAGAGGAAGTCTCAAAACAGCAAAATAGCCAAACTGCATTATGGATATTGGTGTCTGTGTTTAGTGAATTGTACAATGAATTTCAGGAGAGGACAGTAAAGCAGAGAGACTTTATAGATTTGCAGTTTGGCCAGAAATGGAGCCCCAAGATCAAATGCTTGCCCTGATGGATTTCAATATTATTTTGGTCCTACTCCTTCTTTCTATGGCCTTATTCCTCTCTTTGGGAATGCAAATATTTATTCTTTGCCATTTTATATTGGATACATGCAACTTGCTTTTTATTTTGATCTTCATTTTCTTTTCATTATAATGGTGGTGGCTTGGGCTGTTAGGGTATGGCTGGAGAAGGTGGGCCCCTAGGGCTGCAGCCTTGGGATTATACATGGTTCCTCCTCCCCTTGCTTGCTCTCTTGCTTGCAGCCTCCATGATGTGAGAGTGATATGTTGCCCTCTCCCTCTCTCTGTGTCCTACCACCATGCCCTGAGGTCCACAATCTCCAGCCTCACATGGAATGGTCCCTGAAATCTATAAAAGCTGTTAGCAAATAAATATTCTTTCCTCTAAGTTGTATGGTCAGTCTTTGAGATTATAACAGTGGAAATGCTAATACAACCTCCTAAAGTCATCAGCAAGAAAAAGATAAATACAAGACAGAAAAATTGTTGAATTCTTCCTGGGATTTCCTAAGGCAAAGCAGAAAAAACAAATCTTCTTTAAGATTCTTAGTCAGAATTTTAGGGTAAGTGAATGAGATGATACAAACCAGAGTGAAGGAGCTATTTAAATGAGAAAGTCTCTGACCAAGAACAAGACAAAATAGGGTTTATTTGGGGCCTGAAGCCACGGAGTCACTGATCCTAACAAGGCAGGGGATACTCTGAAGGATTAGTTATATACAGCTTGCCAACATCAGCTTTTGCTTTTTCAGTAGAATTACTGTCTTAGTTTTAATATAGAATAGTTATTAATTAGAGGAATAGGATTTAAGAACATTAGAGTCCCATCTTAACTACGAGTAAGTTACCCACCATAGCTTCCAGTAGCAAAAGGAAAGTATTGCAATCACTCAGGCAGACAGATAGTAGGGTAAGAAGGTTTTATTTTAT
The DNA here is from genome assembly GCA_004027185.1 of Glis glis. NCBI lineage: Eukaryota > Metazoa > Chordata > Mammalia > Rodentia > Gliridae > Glis > Glis glis. Next base: position 21,276 of record PVJS01002298.1, on the reverse strand, counting down.
TTTATTTTATTTTATTTTATTTTATTTTATTTGTGTGGTATTGGGGATTGAACCCAGGGGCATTCTACCTCTGAGCTACACATCCAGCCCTATTTTATTTTTATTTTGAAACAAGAGTATACCTAGGTTGATGAGAGTCTCACTCATTGCTGAAGCTGTCCTCAAACCTGAGATCCTCCTGTTTCAGCCTCCCAAGTACTGGGATACAGGCACACACCACACCCAGCTTTAGGAAGGTATTAGAAGCCTTTTGATGAACATTTTATTTCACATCCACTCACCTCCATGTATGAAGGGCAGAGTTTGTTTAGGCAGCATGCTTAAAAATAATGCCTGTGTTTTGTACACAAGTCTTTACAATTGCTTAACAATCCAGTGTGTTAAAGTATAACATGCAGTAGCTATAGGAAGTGACTCTGAGGGAGTAGAACTTGGACAAAAGAAGTTGTATTTTGTATGATTTACATTTATCATGCAAATATAAAATGTTTACATTAAAAGTAAAAGCATAAATAATCCCTATAGGGGGTTTATTTGATTTTTAAAAATCATTTGAAAACAAGTTATAAATGACATTTAAGTACATTCAAGTAAATACATTCTTATTAAGAGTATACGAGAGGGTTTTGGTGGTGCATGCCTATAATCCCAGTGCTTGAGAGATTGAGACAGGAGAGTCACAGATTGGAGGCCAGCCTCAGCAACTTAGCAAGGCCCTCAGAAACCTGTTCTAAAATAAAAAATAAAATGAAATAGGGTTGGAAGTGTAGTTCAGAGGTAGAATGCACCTGAGTTCAATGACTAGTATCAACATAAATAAATAAAGTATACACTATACTCTGTGCTACTCTAGATCCCACAAATTTTGTAAAAATGCAAAAAATACATTTGTAAAATGAAATATTTATGCTTTTATAACATAATTTTTATATCTGTATGTGCTCCCTAAATTAAAAAGATGAGACATCAATTTTACTAATTTACATTCCATAGTTTATAGTTTCTAAATTGAATATTCAAGAACTGTAAAAGTAATTTATGTTATGAAATAACAGCCAGCATCATGAGAGTTATTGGCTGTCAAATATACTTCATCAACCTTTGGCATACTTGGCATGGATCCATTATGGACAAAGTATAACTCTCCACCCATTAAAATCTGGGAGTAGTCATTTGGATTTCTTCAGCCAATGGGATATTAATGGATATGCTACAATAGCAGTTTAGAGTGTACTTCTATGATGAAGCATGTCTTCTTGTTTATTTTCTATCACTATGGGAAGATGTCCCAGCTAGCTGGTTCATCAGGGAAGGATAAGAAACTTAGACTCAACCTAGAGCCAAGCTGAGATAGCTGTGGTCTATATCAGCCAACCTGCAGCCATACCAAATGTGTGTGTGCTACTGAATTCAGGCCTGGTTTGTTAAAAAGCATTGACTGAATAATTTATTTGCCAGTCTTTTTATTTAAAACTCAAAATATATGGCATACTGCTTTGGTTTTAGAATAGGTATAGAGTAACTAGAAATTATTATAGAAATAAGGCGATAAATGAGGAAACTATTGTATAAAGATGGAAAAATGTTATATCTACCCAATGAATTTGTGAGGTTCAGGAAGGGGATTTCAAAGCTAGCTAAAGCTAAGAGAGTGCTACAAGAAAGAGATGAACTTAGAAAATAATTAGTTCATGTGTCAAATTTGTCTAACAAATTGCAGCATTGGATAGTGAGTTTCTCATAAGATTAAAAGTAATCCCATTATATCAATCCCAAATCTTTACCATATTGTTTGTTTGTGTGGGTGGGTGCCTGGGTGAAGGTGTGTTTGGCACATTTAATAGAGGAGATGTGACACATCATTCCTGCTCAGTCATTTGGCTAGCTGATGCACTTTAAACATGTTGCTTAATTAATTTATGAGTTTACTCATTCCTAACTTTGGTATGACATAGGGTTGTTTGGAGTATATAATATAATGCAAATAAATTTCAACCAAGCAATCTAATTACCCTGAAATAGGCTAAAATGCTAGAAAAAGACAACTCCAGCTAAGCAATCACATTTTTTCAAATAGGTCCACTCACATTTTAAAGTTAGAACATTAAGAATATTAAATGTATAATATTGACCCATGGCAACAGAGAACTCCCAAACTTCTCCATGTTGAGAATCAAAACTAACCCCTGTTAGCCAAGGAAATACATGACGAACATATTCTCTGGCAGAGCACAATCTGCCTAAATCCACATATGTATATCACCTGGCTTTTGTTTCTATAAATTGTAATCACTTCTGTGGGACCAGCAGAGAAAGACTCTAACTGCTTCAACCCAGTGTGCTCAAACTGCATAAAATTCATTTTTCCTTTTATGTGTTTGCCTTTTTCTTATGTGGGTGGGTGTCAGAATCTGACCAGCTGGGATCTAGGCAGGTTCTCCAGCTTGACTGCCAGTAATACCACCATAGTACTCAATACTGTAGGGTCTCTAAGAAATGTGTGGATTAGGTGGTCTTCCACCCTGGAAACTGAGTTGAAATAACAGAACAGCTGGCTCAGTGGTGCACACCTATAATCCTAGTACTTGGGTGACTAAAATAGAAGGATCACAGGTGTGAGGACAGCCTCGGGAACTTAGTGAGACCCTGTCTCAAAATATAAAATAAAATAGGACTAGGGGAATAGCTTAGAGGTAGAATGCCCCTGATTCAATCCCCAGTAAAACAAAACAAAACAAATATCCCAAACCAAAACTAAAACAGAACTGAATTTTTCAGAATTCTTTTACTCAAAAAGAACCATTCTGTGTAAGTCATTAATTCTATTGTCTTCCTGCCCATCCAATTTTTTGCATCAATTTCTATCTTTTGTAAACATAAACTCTTTTTTGCCCATTTGAAAAAAAAAATGTCTATAGAGTTCACTCCAAATTCATGACATCCAACCTTACTGGTAACTTTGCTCCATCAGGACTCTTTAGACACAGGAACTCTTTCCATCTAAGTCAAACCCTTCTGTGTCAGCTAGTGTCAACTATTTTCCTACTAAATCCACTTGCACTCATTGATTTATAAACTTATAAGTCCAAGAAGCTGTTTTTGGTCATTATTTGACACTGCTGTCATTTTCTTCTGGAACATTACCTCCCCCATATCTTTTGTAGCCCTTTTAATTTTGTAGCTCCTTTAATTTTGTCTTCAGCATCCCGAAGATCCTTCTCTATACATAGAACAGGCTTCCTCTTTGCCTCTGTTCTCCATCCTTTCAAGTCACACCAATTGGGTGCTTCCTTTTCCAAAGGTGTAACAGTGATTTAGAGAGGCTGCTTTTGCTAAAAGCACTGACTCTTTGCTTGGGCCTTCAGCATCCCAATGAGTAACTAAAAGCAGGGCAAAGCGTGGAATCTGCCTTCATTCTGTATCTGTCTCCTTTATTCTCTTAAACTCTGTGACCTGCTCGTTTCCACACAGAAGACAGGGCTGACACATTTGATCTCACTCTGTCTTCCCAATATGGCCCTATCAATTCTTTTCTTGCTCTTCACCATTACCATTTCTGCCTGGTTTTGGGGGTGAGTGGCCAGACCTGGTCTGTTTGGACCCCCAGAGGCAAGCCTGTGGTGTAGGACCGTATTAACCATAGGTTTGTTTTGGCTCTCATAACTCCTTCCCTCTCCTTTACCATGACAGATTCTGAATCTACACCTCCCAACCTGGACATTCTTTTACACTGTATATCTAAAACTTCTGCTGCTTGTAAATCTGCCTCTAGGACGGGATTTGCTTAAAATTCTAAAATTATTTCCCTGGAAATTTATTCTTGTAATGAGTACCACTGGTATCTTTTGTCACTCTCCCTTTAGTTTCCTAACCCAGAAGCATCGATATTATCTTTCTTTCCTCCCATCTACATCTACCCAGTTGCAGTTTTACTGATAAGATAAACTTTGAGTAGATAAATGTGTAGGTGATGCTGGTATGTGCAGGAAAGAAATTTTGACCAGAGAAAAAGAAGAGAGAAAGAACAGGAAATCTGAGCCATTGGTGTGCTTGCTGTATTAAAGGAATGCAGAGGTCAGTGTGACCAAAAAGAAAGGATGAGGGAGAACCTGTTGGGAAAAAGGAAAGGAAGTTCACAGAATCTTGAATGGAACACACTTTAAATCTTCCACATCTCCCCCTTTCTGCCTGAGTTCTAAACGGCAGAATGGCTGCAAGTGGGCATATATTTGCATAATTACTTTCCTTTGTGTCTTCCTAACTCAGGTGAATTAGAATTTTCTCCTTTAAAAAAAAAGAAAAGAAAAGAAAAAATAAAGAAATGAAAAGAACCACCAAAACAAAACAGTCATATGATAAGAATAGTGAAGACTGTTTTTCTCAGTCTCAGATATAAACTAAATGTGGAATGTAGGAATTTTTAAATTCAGTGTGGCATCATGTGTGGCTGTCTTTTCACCTTTTCTTACCCACCACTGTCAAATAAATGCGAGGGACAGCATGTGTTGGGAGGACAATATGAGGGAGGAGATCATGTGACAGCAATAAATTGGATTGTCCTGAAACAGCCCTGAAAGTTCTCTCTGGATTGACTGATCAGCTCACCAGGCCCAGATCTTTCTTCTGCCTGCACATATGAAGCTATTAGTTTCTTTCTGAGCAGAAAAGTGAAAACTTCCCAGCAACCTCGTGTAATCAGTGGGTCTCTGGCCCCAGGTTGTCTGATACCCCAAATAACCTATTTGTTCCCATGCATGCTCTAACAGAGGCCAAAACAACAGAAAATCATGTGTCCTTCCCTGGCACCGACCCTCACAGTCGGCCCTGTGGACCATGGCTGTCCTGCAATGAACCCCTCTATAGCTGATGAGTCCTGGGGAACCCAGGAACTTTACTCCAACTCCTGCTTTGTTAAGGGTCCTCTCTTCTATTCCAAATAATCTCTCCTAATTTCTGTTCTGCCACATGCCAATCCAGGAAGAAATCAGGCTTGCATTAAAAGTGCATCTTTGAATCACATACAAAAAAAAACTTTGTGTAAAAATTTTCCTTTTGCTGAGTCAGGCATGGTCTTAGTACCTTGACTCCCGCAAGGATAGAGAAATGTCACTCTGCAAGGAGCTCTAGCCAATTGGCCTTTGCCTCTAGTTTTAATTTATATTCAGCCAGCCCTCTGGTGACTGTGACTGTGGAAGGGTGGAGGTTTGAGGAGGAACTCCCCAGGGAGTGGTAATGTCCCCCACACCAGCATTCGGGACGCTCAGCTAAGACTGTTCACCTCTGATTCATCACACAATAGCACTCAAAAATGTCCTTTGCAGGAGAATCAGAGGAAAGAGAGGTGTCCGAGATAAAAGGAGAGATTCTTTGATATTTCTGAGGACACTCCCTCTGCTATGCCCCAAGCTATAGCAATTTCACAGGCTTTCTCTGGGTGAGAATAAGCAGAATCCTACATAAAGCCAGAATTGAGGACCCCTTCATCTACATTGTTCAGCCGTCTTCATGCACCTTTTCTGGATGGTTTTGAATGGAAAGCGCCTCTTGCTATGATAGCCCATAATAGAGTCTTGGCTTTATTATAGGGAGTGAGTTCAGCCCTCCTCCTATACCTTGAGTAATTTCATCTCACCGTGTTCTTTGTTGACTACAGAAACAGTGACAGATTCTATTTCACTATTTGGTAGCAAAACCTATAGCTCTCTGCTATACTTCATTCTGTAGTAAAATGTATGTGCTCACAATAACAGAACACTTTTCAAACTGTGAGCAATCCAGTGTGTAATATCTAATATACAAAATGATGAGCTACAGGAGAGGTATATATTGCAACAAGCATACCCTTGGATGCATTCAGTTTCCACAGGTAAGCCTGTTCCTAAGAGTTGCTTAAGGGAGAGATAAGGACAGTCAAAAACTTTTCAACTTCACATTTGTGTAATGCAATAAAATGATTTTTAAAATTACTAACACCCTGCCTAGGGATGATCAATCACTGCTAACCTGCCTGCAACTTGGTAAATTATGAATCTGAAGAGATTACAACTGTCATCTTCATCTCTTGCACTGGCAAAAAGATTCATATTTCAAAACCAGGCTATCTTTGCATACAATTTGGTGTTATAGTGTTATATTGTCCTGCCACCTACTAATCATGATTTGGAAAGATGATGAGTCTTCCAAAGGCAAATATACATTTTCCTCTTATCATGGTTGCACAGTTCACTTTAGCACAGTTAAGGGAGCATCAGTATTTCCATTCTAAACTCCTGATTTCAAGGGGCTATACAAGTTGCAAGAAAAATTTTCAGTGAGAAGAAATTTGTCACATGCAGTATGTTCTGAAATATTTAACAAAATTACAGTAAAAATCTTAAATTCGAAGTTGTGGCTTCTAAATATGCTACTTTTACTGCAAACTCTACAGATCCTTATTTTCATCTTATATATGAAAATGATAACATCATTTTGAGATAATGTTCCAAAAGTGGTCTTGGGTTAAACTAACTACAAAAGAGTAACAAGAAGTCAAAGTCAAGCATTCTCCCTTTCCATATCATATGGGTACAATACGTAACCCAAGTGTGAACAACCAAAGAATTGTGTACTCCTGTCTGTAAGGATTATTCTGGTATGAATCCAAGTTCTATGCTGGCCAATTAGAATGATGCTGAGGAGTCTAGAATGGTTCCTATTCTTTCCTGCTAGACATGAACCTTAGAGAGACTGATGCTTGAGTGAGCTCCTACAGGCATCTTTCTACCCTTAGAGGTAAGTCTGAAACTAACAGTTATGATAATGTGAAGCTATAGAATTAAACCAGCACAAGATGAGACAGATGCCAGAGAAAACTTAGCCCTAATGAAATCATTTCAGCTCTAAATGCTTGTATTGCCATTTTCTGAATTCAGCTTTATCCATGGACATTTTAGATATGTGCTCTGATATATTTTATTCAGTTGTCTCCCTGCCTTTGTATTTGTCTATCTCTCTCTATCAGTTGGAGTTAAGTTTTTCTATAACCTAAATCTAAAAGTCTTTTAATTGATACAACCCCCAAATACATCACCTCCACCTAGTTTCTGGGCTCTATAATCAACATTGTACTTTCTTACCAGACTAATTTTCCTATCAGTATGCTTCATGTCATTGTTTAAAAACAAGTGGGGAAAAGTGCCGCTCTCAACAATGTCCACCGTATCAATTCTTTTTTTTTTTTTCGGTACTAGGGATTGAACCCAGGGGCATTCTACCTCTGAGCTACACCCCCAGCCCTATTTTTGTTCTTTATTTTGAAACAGGGTCTCACTAAGTTGCGGAGGGCCTCACTAAGTAGCTGAGGCTGGCCGTGAACCCAGATCCTCCGGTCTCAGCCTCCCAAGTACTGGAATGACAAGCGTGCACCACCACGCCCGGTGCACCACATCAATTCTAATGCCAAACTCTAAAGCCTTCCCTTGCACTACACTAAAAAAACAAATTCCTCTTTCACAATGCACGGACTCGCATCAGGCAGGAAGCTGATGCTTCTGTTTGCTGTGTTTTACCTCCATGCCTCTGTCTGTTATATTTCCCAATTCTGAAATAACCACCTCACTCCTCTCCAATTTAAAGAAGTCTTTCTTAAATTTCAAAGACCATATTATCTTCCATGTCTTCTGAAATGACTATAAATTTGAATAATCTACTTCTCCTTGTAATTTCATTTGTTTATATTAAGTCCATATCTTAGCATCAAGCATCTAGCTATCTAGAAAATGACTTTTCTGATGTGAGTGACCACATTTTGACAATTCTTCTAAGTCCTTATAATAGGCAGTATTCACCTGAGACAAGAAAGGAAAACATCCATGAACCTTCCAAGGAGCTTCAGTAACACCAGGAAAGGTCCCATAAACAAGAGCAAGGAATTCTTCAAAAGCTTCAACTGTGATTGTAAGTGTTTAATTGTTCTCTTTGGACTCTATTTTCCCCTAATTTCTTTTTCCTTTTGTCTTCTGATATGTCTTATTCCACTCTATTCTCTCACTTCTCTCTTCATGACTCTTCTCTCCTTCTCCTCCCCCTTTCTCCCCCTTCCACTCCCCCTTTCTCCCCCTTCCATTCCTCCTCCTCCTCCTCCCCTCCTCCTCCTCCTTCTCTCTCTCTCTCTCTCGTATTTTTATTTTCACGCCAGCAATCTCAGTTCTCTTTCTACTTGCTAGACTACAGTCAATCCATAATGAGGATAATTAATTACCAATGAATCCCAATTCCAAGTTTCTAAGATATAATTAATTCAGATACCTTCCACAAAAGTACTTTGGTATATTCTGATATGGAAAATGAGAAGATCTTGTAAAACACAGCTACACTCTTGTAAGTTGCAAGGTAACCTTTGACAAGAAAAGTGGTGAAGAAGACACACATAGATATCTACTACAATTTCACAAAATTAGCATATGATTTCAATACATGCTATTGATTCATCAAGCCATGGACGATTTTACCAAAACTGGGAGGAAGGGAGGATTTAAGCCCTAACAAAAGAATTTGGTTAGAAAAGACTAACCAAATTCTATCTAAACTTGGATAGAAAAGTCTAGAAGAAATGGATGAAAATTTTGATTTATTTAAAGAAAAATTAGGACTTAGTATTGATTACTTGGGAGTCAGAAAGACATGTATGATTAAAACTGGCAAATTTTTCTAGTTCCTGTGCTTTCTAGCTAGGTTTAAAAATCCCAGAATTAATGAGGCACTGAGCAGTTTCAGAAGTGTCCTTCCTCAGTAGTGGGTAGTAAATTTAAAAAGGTTCTGTCGTATACAATATCACTCTTATCACTATCAATTTAGATTATGAATCAATACTAAAAAAGATATGAGGAAAATCTGAAATATGTAAAAACTATATAATATTCTTCTACATAACCCATGATCCAAAGAAGTACAAAGGAGATTAGAAAATAATGTGAATTGAAATAAAATAAAAACATGGTTCATTAATTTTTTGGAATATATCTAAAGGTGGTTGGTTCTTAGAGAAAAATTGATAGGACTTGCCACTTGTACTAGTAAAGAAGAAAGATTTCAAATAAATGATCTTGCCTTCTTACTTAAGAAATCAAAACAAACAAATAAATTAAAGCCAAAAATGAAAAAAAATCAGAGCAGGAAACAATGCAAGGGAAATATATAGAAAAATCAGTGAAATCAAAGCTGGCTCTTTAAGAAGTATCTAAGCAGAGTAATTGGAAAAAAATAGAAATGACACTAATTACTAATTACAGTAATAAGATGAACAGCATCACCACAGATTTCATACATATTCAAATAATAATGGACTATTAGCAATCTCAATGGAATAAATTTAGCAATTTAAATCAGGGGTTGGTAAACATTTTTAAGGATCAAGTCTGATGATAAGTATTTCAAACTTTGCAGGATACATGAGGTCTTTCATATTTTTCTCCAGTTTTTTTGCATGTCTAAAATTGTTTTAAAAAACTATACATGCCACACATACACATACATTCACATACATTCTTTGTTTCCAAGGATGTGCAATACATTTAGACTGTAGATCACAGTTTTCTATCCCCCATATAGATAAAATTAGCATATTCCTTAAAAATACAAAGTACTAAACCCATACAAGAAGAAATAGTCAAGCTGAATACTACTAATATCAATAATTTTGCATTTGTATTTATATTTAAAACCTTTACACACATAACATTCTAGGTCTATAAGGCTTCACTGATCCAATCTATGCAACATTAGATAAAAGGCAATACAAATTAAACATAAACCTCTTCAGAAATAAGATGATAAAAAACTACTTTCTAATGCATTTAACAAAGCCAGCATTGCACTGATACTGAAATCAGACAAAAACATTATAAGGAAAGATAACTGCATACTACTATCTCTCAAGAATATAAATTAAAACACTATACAACAGCATTTTTATAAATCAAATCCAACAAAATGGATAAATTCAATAGAAAATGAATATATATTCATTATATTAAAATGATAACGCATTCCTAGTTTTTATCCCAGGAATGCAAGGTTGGTTTAAGATTCAGATATTAAATAATATATTCACCATATTAACAAACTAAAAAGGAAATACTATATAAATATAATACAGTAAATGCACTTGATAAAATCCACATTTAATTCTTATTAAAAACTCTTGGAAAATTCAGAATACAAATACAATTACTCAGTGTGACCAAGAGTATCTTTGAAAAAATACTTTACATTATTCTTCATGATGAGATTATATATGTTTCCAATAAGATCAAGAACCTAAAAGAATATGCATTCTCAGTGTTTCTGTTCAATATTATACTAGAAGCTATAACCAGTTGACATAGGAAAGGGACAAAGAAATGGTATCAAAATTGGAAAGGATGAACTAGCTTTTTTATTCACAAATATTACTACATCCTATGTATAAAATCTGATAGACTATTGAATAACTAGTAGAACTATGGGTGCATTCACACAGGTTTTAAAATACGAAATATATTAAAAATATTTATATCAGCAATAATCAGAAATTGAAATTAAAAGGATACCATTCACAGTAGGTTAAAAATATGACACACTTAGGAAAAACTCTGACAAAATTATGGGAGACATAAGCACTTAAAACCATAAAACACTCAGCTACTTACTGAGGCCCTCCACAACTTAGTGAGACCCTGTTTCAAAATAAAGAATAAAAAAGAGGACTGGGTCCACAATGGCGACTAAGGGAGATACCATGTTTTGACCTCTCTGAGACTTGGGTCTCAATTGCCGTGAAAGCAACTTCTTGACAGAAGAAAAGCAACAACAACTTGAACTAAACAACGAAAAATTTGAAACATGACGGAATCAATGCCAGAAGACAAAACAGAGGAAAGTAAAAAGCTCCAAGCGCCTTACCTAAGGAAAAGCAGTGGCACCATCTTGGATGGACTGTACCGGCTGCTACCAGCATTGCGGCTTCCACACGCCACCAGCAGAGAAGCCAGAGACCTGTTGTGAGTTTAACTGCAGATCAGCAGAGATGAAAGCAAGCAGCGGCTCAATCCACACTCAAGAGACCAAACAGCGGTGGCGACAGCTGCAGTGGCACCATATTAGCAGGAACCTACCAGTGGCTACCAGCATTGTGGCTTCCACACAAGACCAACGGAGACACCAGCAACTTGTTGTGAATCCAGCAACTGCAGAATAGCAGCAGTGAAGGCAAGCAGCGACTCGCTCCATGCGCGACACAGACCCGAACTACTGTGACTGCAGAAGCAGCAGCAGCACCATCTTGGTCAGGCCGCGCCAGAGGCCACAGGCATTGTGGCTTCTGCAGGCCACCAACAAAGAAGCCAGGGAGCTCTTCTAAAACCATCACTGCAGAGCATCAGTGACAAAAGTGAAAAGCAGTTCCATCCACGCTTGGCAGAGTCCCCAGGGCCCGGAGGCCTGACCAGAACCTGAGGCAGTGACTGAGCCCAACCCCCCCTCCCAGAGATTAAGAGAAGCTCTCAATGAGACCTAAGTCAACGAGCTGCCCCAGGGGGAGACCACCCAGCGTGGCCACGGGGACTTGCAGGTTCTGAGACTGTGCGGATTTCCCCAGAGGAGGTGGGAGTGGGGTCTGCTGTGGGAAGCAGTAGATGCATGGATAAGCAGACAATCCCTGGCAACATTTGGGTGGGACAGACTTGCAGCCCGTGGGTTGCAGTACCCTTATAGGGTCCCCAGGGATCACCATAGGACATACAGCTGTGGTACCTGGGGCAAATTGGATGAAAACAACCCTCTCAGTGGAAAACATGGAATTCCCTGTTTGCACAGAATTGGGTCAAAGCAACATCCACCGCTTCTGCAGGCAAAGAGAGACACAAGCCCGGGACCCCCTTCTGTTGACACCTGCCATAGCTGTAGACAAAGAGAGACATAGGGACAGCCCAAGTGGAGAACGCAGAGACCCATGCTTCCAATGAGAGGGACAATAGTGGCACTGGTCACCTGCACAGGTAGTGAGAGGCACAAGGCAAGGAGACCAATAATTGGGCCTGCAAATGGACACTATACCGAGCAAGTGAGAATAACCATTCAGTAAAGGCCATTCACCTTTAAGGCTCACCTAGTAGCAATTATCTACCTCCAGGATAAGAAACTATAAAGGGAGAGGGATTAGACATAGAAAACCTACTGAGTGAGAGAGAGAGCTACCAAAAGCAACAAAGGTATAAACATAAAAAACCTGAAATCATGAAAAGGAAGAATAGCAAAGAAACACTGAGCTCCCACAACCCCAAAACAACAGAACCTGCCAAAACAGAAGTACAAAGATTGCCAGAAGGACAATTCAGTACTTTAAGAGTAGAAATGATATAGGATTGCTGAAAAGAATGCAGAGAGAGCCTGAAAGAAATGAAGGAGCAAATAAACAAAGAATCTGACACCCTCAACAGGAATCAAAAAGAAGCTCTGAAGGAAGTGAAGGATGCAATAATTGAAATGAAGGCATCAATACAGACCATCAACAATAGACTACACCACAGGGAAAACAGAATCTCACTCTTAGAAGATGACCTCTCCAAAAATGAACACATAGTATATAAATTAGAAAAAACAATTCGACAGTATGAATTGGACATTGAAAAGATTTCAGCCAGTCTTAAAAGAGCAAACCTAAGAATATTAGGCATAGAAGAGGGAAGAGAAGCTGAAACCAAAGGACTCAATAATCTATTCAGAGAAGTAATATTAGAAAATTTTCCAAACATAGACAAAGAGATCGACACACAGGTACATGAAACATATAGGAACCCTAATAGACAAAATCAGAAAAGAGGTTCACCATGCCACATAATAATCAATTGACTAATGTAGAAGCCAAGGAGAGAATCTTAAAGGCAGCAAGAGTAAAAGACCACGTAACATTCAGAGGCAAACCAATAAGAATCACTCCCGACCTTCCAAACCAAGTCATGAAAGCCAGGAAGGCCTGAAGAGACATATTCTAAACTCTAGAAGAAAAAAACTTCCAGCCAAGATTTATCAGACCAGCAAAGATATCTATCAAATTTGATGGGGAAATAAAAACCTTCCATGACAAACAGAAGCTGAAAGACTTTATGTCTTCCAAACCAGCACTACAGAAAATATTCAAAGAGATTAATCGCAAGGAAGAAATAATAAGGAAATGGCAGAACCAGAGAAACAGTGACTTCCATCAAACAAACAACTAGGCAAAGAACAAACACTACCTCAAACAGAAATTAAATCTCAAAATGTTAGGAATTAAAACCCATCTCTCAATAATCACGCTGAAAATAAATGGCCTCAACTCCCCCATCAAAAGACATAAGGAGGCAAAATGAATTAAAAATCACAATCCACATATATGCTGCCTGCAAGAAACACACCTTACAAGTAAAGATAGGCACAAACTAAAGGTGATGGGATGTAGCAAGGTAATCCACGCTAACGGAACTCGAAAACTAGCAGGAGTAACAATTATGATATCAGACAAATTAGACTTCAAACCTAAACGTATCAGAAGAGACAAAGAAGTTCATTTCTTACTGGTAAAAGGAACAGTCCAGGAAGAGGATATAACAATAGCCAACATTTATGCCCCAAACATAGGTGTAACCACGTTAATAAAAGAAACTCTTCATGACATTAAATTACACATAGATCCCAATACAATAAATATTGGGAAACTTCAACAACCCTCTCACACCACTAGATCAATCTTCAAGACAAAAGGTCAGTAAAGATGCCTCAGACTTAAGGAATATCATAAACCAAATTAACTTAGTAGAAACATATAGAATATTTTACCCAACTACAGCTGAATTCACATTTTTTTCAGCTGCTCATGGAACCTTCTGTAAAACAGACTATATCATAGGCCACAAAGTGAGTACTAGCAAGTTCAAAAAATGTGACATAATCCCCTGCGTCTTTTCAGACCAAAATGGAATGAAATTAGAAATCAACTATAGGAAGACCCAGAGAAACCTCATAAAAACGTGGAGACTGAATACCACACTGCTGAATGAAGAATGGGTCAGAGAAGAAATAAGGGGAGAAATTAAGAAATTCCTAGATACAAATAAAAACAGAGATACAACATATCAAAATCTTTGGGACACCCTGAAGGCAGTATTAAGAGGAAAATTTATAGCACTGAGTACCCACATAAGAACAGAAAATCACCAAAAAAATAACCTAATGACACACACCTCAAAGTCCTTGAAAAACAGGAACAGTCTAATCCTAAAGTCAGTAGAAGACAGGAAATTATTAAAATCAGAGCAGACATCAACAAAGTAGAGATTTAAAAAAATACAAAAATCAACAAAACAAAAAGCTGGTTCCTTGAAAAAATAAACAAGATAGATAAACCTCTAGCCAACCTAACCAAAAGTAAGAGAGAATCAACCCAAATTACTAAAATAAGAGATGAGAAAGGTAATATTACCACCAACAGCACAGAAATCCAGAAGATTATCAGAAACTACTTTGAAAAACTATACTCCAACAAAATGGAAAACCTAGAAGAAATTGACGAATTTCTTGGCACATACAACCTTCCTAAGTTGAATCAAGAAGATATAGAAAATTTAAATCGGGCCGGGCGTGGTGGCGCACGCTTGTAATACCAGTACTTTGGGAGGCAGAGACTGGAGGATCCGGGTTCGCGGCCAGCCTCACCTCTCTCGCTCTCTCTCCCTGTCTCTCTCTCTCTCTCTCTCTCTCTCTCCTTAGTGAGGCCCTCTGCAACTTCGTGAGGCCCGGTTTCAAAATAAAGTATAAAAAATAGGGCCGGGGATGTAGTGCAGAGGTAGAACGACCCTGCGTTCAATCCCTGGTACCGCAAAAAAAAAAAAAAGAAAAGAAAAGAAAATTTAAATCGACCAATAGCAAGAAATTGAAGCAGCAATAAGGAGCCTACCATCAAAGAAAAGCCCATGTCCAGATGGTTTCCCAGGTGAATTTTATAAAACCTTTATAGAAGAACTAATACCAATACTCCTCAATGTATTCCATGAAATAGAAACGGTACTCTCCCAAATACATTCTATGAAGCCAACATCACATTGATACCAAAACCAAATAAAGACAGCTCAAGAAAAGAAAACTACAGACATATATCATTGATGAACTAAGACGCAAAACTTCTAAACAAAATTCTAGTGACCTGCATTCAAAACCACATCACGAAAATCATACATCATGACCAAGTCAGGTTCATCCCAGGGATGCAAGGCTGGTTCAACATACGAAAAACAATCCATGTAATACACCACATAAACAGAACTAAAGACAAAAATCACATGATCCTTTCAATAGATGCTGAAAAAGCATTTGACAAAATCTAAGACCCATTCATGATAAGAACTCTGCAGAGAATCAAAATAGAAGGACAATACCGCAACATCATAAAGGCAATATGCAATAGGCCCACAGCCAACATCATACTGAATGGGGAAAAATTTCGAGAGTTCTCCTTAAAAACAGGAACAAGACAAGGATGTCCACTGTCACCGCTCATTTTCAATATAGTACTTGATACTCTAGCCAGAGCAATAAGGCAAGAGAAGGAAATAAAAGGAGTACAAATAGGAAAAGAGGAACTGAAACTATCTCTATTTGCAGATGACATGATATTATACTTAGAAGATCCAGTAAACTCAACCAAAAGGCTCAGAACTGATCAACAAATTCAGCAAAGTGTCTGGATACAAAATCAATCTCAAAAAATCAGACGCTTTTCTGTATGCCAACCATAAATCCACTGAAAAAGAAATCCAGAAGACATTTACACTCATGATATCCCCCAAAACAATAAAATACTTGGGAATAAACCTAACCAAGGAGGTAAAAGACCTCTACAAGGAAAACTATAAAACATTGAAAAAAGAAATTGAAGAGGATCTTAGAAGATAGAAAGATCTCCCATGCTCTTGGGTAGGCAGAATAAATATCATCAAAATGGCCATTCTTCCAAAAGTTATCTACAGATTCAATGCAATACCCATTAAATTACCAAAGTCATTCTTCACTGACATAGAAAAATCTGTCCTTAAATTCATTTGGAACAACAAAAAACCCAGAATAGCCAAAGTAGTACTCAGCAACAAGAACCATGCAGGAGGCATAACAATACCTGACTTCAAACTATGCTACAAAGCCATAGTAATAAAAACAGTATGGTACTGGCACAAAAGCAGACACATAGACCAATGGAGCAGAATAGAAGACTCTGAAACAAACCCATGCACCTACAGGCAATTGATTTTTGACAAAGGGGCTAAAAACACCCACTGGAAAAAAGATAGCCTCTTCAACAAATGGTGCTGGCAAAACTGGCTAACCATATGCAGAAAAATAGAAATAAACCCCACTTTCTCACCTTATGCAAGAGTCAATTCAAGATGGATCAAAGATCTAGAAATCAGACCAGAGACCTTGCAGCTACTCGAAGAGGGCATAGGTCCAACACTTTAACACATAGGCACAGGTAAAGACTTCCTCAACAAGACCCCCAAAAGCACAGGAAATTAAAATGAGGATCAATACATGTGATTGCATTAAACTGAAGAGCTTTGGTGAAGCAAAGGAAACAATCAAGAACCTCAACAGAGAGCCTACAGAATGGGAGATTTTTGCCAGTTCCTCCTCTAATAGAGGACTAATATCTAGAATATACAGAGAACTTAAAAAAATCACCACTAAAAAAACAAATAACCGAATCAAAAAATGGGCAAGCGAACTAAATAGATACTTCACAGAAGAAGAAACACAAATGGCCCATAAATGTATGAAAAAATGTTCAACTTCATTAGCAATCAGAGAGATGCAAATCAAAACTACCCTGAGATTTCACCTAACCCCAATTAGAATGGCAATCATTAAAGACACAAACAACATCAAGTGCTGGCAAGGATGTGGAGAAGTAGGAACTCTAATACATGTTGGTGGGACTGCAAATTATAGGAACCACTTCGGAAATCCGTGTGGAGGATCCTCAGAAGAATGGGAATGAACCAACCATATGACCCAGCAATACCACTTCTAGGCATCTACCCAAAAGGACTGAAACCAAACTACCAGACTAATGCATGTGTATCTATGTTTATAGCTGCACAATTCACTATTGCCAAACTTTGGAACCAGCCAAGGTGTCCATCGACAGATGAATGGATCACAAAACTATGGTATATGTACACAAGGGAATTTTACGCAGCCATAAAGAAGAACAAAATCACATCATTTACAGGGAAATGGGGGGAACTGGAGAACATTATGCTAAGTGAGATTAGTCAGTCACAAAGAGTGAACAGTCAGATGTTCCCCCTAATATGTGGAAGTTAGGGAGAATGGGACTTAGAAGGGACTCCAGACAAAGGAAAAAACTTTAGATGAGCAAGAAAGGGACCTAAGTGTGGAAGATGGGAGGGGGGAAGAGGGCAACCCACCAATGCACATGATGTATATACTCAAAGTTATCAATCATATGCTGAGCATGAAAAGGAGGGAAGGAGAGGGAATAGGGTGGGATTGGAGGCAGGGCTAAATGAGCAATGTGTGCATGCATGCTTCTGAGAACCTGACACCTCAAAATGTATAACTACAATGCACCAATAAATGAATATATTTTTAAAAAAAGAATAAAAGTAGGGCTGGAGGTGTAGCTCAGAACCCTGGGTTCAATCCCCAGTACTGCAAAAAAAAAAAAACATAAAATATCACTGAAACTAAAATATAACCCACTTAAATAACAAGAATTTGATATTCACGGACAAAAAGAAATAGTATTTTAAAAATGTCAATTGTTTCCAAATTTATCTGTCAACTCAATGAAATAAAAATCCCATACAACTTTTGTATGAATTGAAAGGATGATGCCAGTAGATAGAAAATAAAATAAGCCTATTTTTCTTAAACTTTCAAAAAGATGATCAAAATTGGAAAATCAATATTATCTGACTTTAAAACATATTATAAACCTACAATAGCCAAGACAGTTTGGTGTTATTGAAAAGACAGATAAACATAAAGGATTGAGAGTCCAAGAGTAGATACTCACATATAGAGATCACTAATTATGACCAAGTTATAAAAATAGTTTTTCAATAAATGGTAGAATAATTGGAAATCCATACTTCAAAGAGGTTAGAGACAATCACAAATTTAGAGGACACAGTCTCAAAATTCTTTCCACTTCTAATCCCAGCAGCAAGTTCAACGATGTTCCCAGAACCACCCTCAAGTTTGACAGCACTAGTAGGGCACACAGGCCTCACTGACACCTATAATGCCCAGAGGGAAATGATATAAATAAAATCGACCCAAGAAAGATGTGTATCGTGTGGAGGCCAAGATCTTCTGTTGCTTTTTCTCCATGGAGTCAGGACGGGTCACTCTGTTGGCAATCAGTGTAAGATAATCTGCATGGAGTACCAGCAACAAGACAGGCTTGCCTGATATTTAGTGCCCCAGGTTTTGCTGAGGCTTCATTACACATACATGATTGGTCGATTGATTGTCCTTGTGTTTGAATTCAATCCCCAGGTCAACTCATATCACATGAACAAAAGTTGGCCATCTTAAGCCATACTAATAGTCTTTTCTGGCATGGTCACCACCTACCCTAAAACTATACCAATATGGCATATGCCACACTAAGATCTGGTGTGTCCGGCACCCATCCTATACAAAGAGTACTACCAGGTAAGATTTAGGTTACCTCCCAGAGCTGTCAGTTCTCTCTTTGGACTAGATTAAATTCTTTACAAAACATGCATATAAACACATGAAAAGAACTTGGATACACAACTCTCATGCCAAACACAGAAGTTAAACTAAAATGTTTAATCGACTGTTAGAAGTGCTAAAGCCAAGCAGTAGGTTCTAGCCTCAAATTGGAAGATGTAGAGGCTGAGGAACAGCGTTGGGCTTTCTACTCCCTGGGAAATAGTGTTACAACTGTGCATCATGCGGACTAAGAGAGACTGTCACACATCGTGGACTGGTGGCAGAACAATGCATTTAGTGAATGTTGCCGTAGCCTGAGGAACATCCAAATAACAAAATATCTACAAGAGAAGGAATAAGAGCTCGGGAGACTGAAACCACACCTTGGAGTTACAGAAATTTCTGCGCAGATTGGAATGGACTAGACAGAGCTGGACAAATAGATGAAATGTGTAACTAGTGTTAACACAATCTCATTCAAATTCATTACCTAAGGAGGAGGACAAAAAAAGAAAAAATGGAAAAGGAGGAGAAAGAGAAGTATAAAGAAGAGAAAAAATGAGGAGGAGGAAGAGGAGGAGGAGGAAAAGAAGGAAGAGGAGGAAGAGGGGGAAGATGAAGGAGCAGGAGGAAGAGGGGGAGGAGGAAGAGAAGGAGGAGGAAGAGGAGGAGGGGGGAGGAGGGGGTAAGAAGAGGAGGAGGGAAGGGAAAAGAAGAAGAGGAGGAGGAGAAGGAGGAGGAGGAGAAGCAGGAGGAGGAGGACGAGAAGCAGGAGGAGGAGGAGGAGGAGGAAGGCGGCAGCTATCTTATGTGGACATGTATGCAGTATTCTCTTCCCATGTCCAGAAGAGACCCTAGTTCATTGTTTTTCATACTACAACCAATAAACCCAAATTTACTTGCTAATTACTGCCAGGCCTGCAAGTTCAGTAATCTAAAGATGCACAATAAACATAACTTCACAAGAAAAAAAGTGCCTTAAATAGCATTCATGATAAAGTTTTAAAATAGTAATTTCTTCAATGTAACAGAGAATTTTCATATTAATTTTAATTTAGCATCTTCATTTTAAATATTGATATTTATTATTTTTCTTAATGTAAATATGTCATTAAAATTTGAAAAATAAAATAAATGAAAAACCAACATTATAATCTCTAATGATAGCATAATATTTTAGCTTTTGAAAATATTTTAGTGATTATCTTTCTCCAAGTTTCAGCTATAAGTACAAAAATTTAGAAAATCATGGTCATATTATACATACATATTATAATACTGATGTTTTATCACTTAAACATTTTACATGATTTAAATAGTCTTTGAATAATATTTTACTGTTATGAATCATATTTTCCATATATTCCACATTATTTATCTGTTCTCCTAACATGAAATGATATTTCTTTGTTGGGCATGTGAGAACACCTTGAATTCCAGTGATTCTAGAGGATAAGGCAGGAAGGTTTGAAGTTCAAGGCCAACCTGGGAAATTTAGGGATACCCTGTCTCAAAATAAACACTAAAAGGGTTAGGATGTAGCTCAGTGGTAGAGCACCTCTGGGTTCAATCCCGAGTAAAGGAAAAAAATTATGTTTCTTTCTAATGTAATAAATATCTTGTTCACACACATATATATCTTCTAATCCTTAAATAGTTTTAGGGGAGTACCAGGGGCATTCTACCTATGAGCTATATCTCCCACTCTATTTTATTTTTTTTTTTATTTTGAGACAGAGTCTTCCTAAGTTGCTGAGGCTGACCTTGAACCCGTGATCATCCTGTTTCAGTTTCCCAAGTACTACGATTACAGGCATGTGCTACACCAATTCAGACTCCCCACAGTAGATAAAGTATTTTCATTCTTATTCTCTAAGAATACTAATTGTTATTTCATTTTGTTCCTTGCCAATCTTACTGAAATTATTTCCAATATATTTTAATAATTTTTAGTTTAATATAGCAGTATTTTTACTGATCACAAGATCTAACTCCGAATATAGTATTAAAACATATTTGGTATCATTTTTAAAAAAGCCCTCAGACTAATTTAACGTACAGTTTGAAAATCAGAATAATGCACATAGAACTTTGTTAAAACAAAAAGTAGAGTAATACAGTTAATTCCTTTAACTATGAAATGCTGCAGCTTTAATTTGTACATGAAAAGGTCACAAGAACATTAAGCTA
The DNA here is from genome assembly GCA_004027185.1 of Glis glis. Lineage (NCBI taxonomy): Eukaryota > Metazoa > Chordata > Mammalia > Rodentia > Gliridae > Glis > Glis glis. Next base: position 330 of record PVJS01002298.1, on the reverse strand, counting down.
ACGCATGCAGGGCTAACATCCTCTAAGCACTAAGTTACACTCCGAACATAGTAGAAACATACATTCTCACTGTAAAGGGTTATATTTTAGTTTCAATGTCAGCATTTTGAAAAGGAGGATCAATATATAGAGGGAAACTCTGGAACATTTAGGAAACTCAAAATCTTACCATGTCTCTAATCTCCTGTTATAACCTCTCCTAAAACAATTTAGGGCTTGTAGGAAACTTACCACCTGAGGGAGAGAAAACTGGATGACAATTCCCCCTAGTTGTGAGATTAAAGTGCTGAATTTTTTAATGCTTACTATATATATGAAATATATATGATA
>PVJS01002297.1:0-85964 GCA_004027185.1 Glis glis | reverse complement strand
GTCTCACGAAGTTGCGGAGGGCCTCACTAGGTACAGAGAGAGAGAGAGACAGGGAGAGAAAGAGAGAGAGAGAGAGAGAGAGAGCTGAGGCTGGCCGCTGGCCGCGAACCCGGATCCTCCAGTCTCCACCTCCCAAAGTACTGGGATTACAAGCGTGTGCCACCACGCCCGGCCCAGCCCTTTATTTTCTATTTTTTATTATGAAACAGGTTCTCGCTAAGTTACTGAGGCTGTCCTCAAACCTGAGCTCCTCTGGTCTCAGACTCCCAAGTACAGGGATTACAGGCATGTGCCACCACGCCCAGCACACCGCCACATTGTGACCTATCTTTTCCTCCTTACCGCCAAGAACTTTAGTCATCAGCCATGGACTCAAGCGCTACTGACTGTGCAAGAGCTCATTTCCTGAGCATTGAGCCTGCCGGCTCCAGGAGCAGCTAAGGAAGCCCAGTACGGTGAGCTGGAGGCCGACCCCATCCACAGGAAACCTCCCAGACCGGGGCCAGAGGTGGCGCGCAGGTAGAGACAGACCCTACGGCCATGCACCGCTGTCCTTCTTCCTTCTGGTTTATGAGCCGGGGCATCACTGGGGCCACATCTGCTGGCTGAGTAGGCTGAGCATGGGCAGTGTTTGGAGAAAGGGCTGTGATGTGGAATGCCTGGGTCCCGGGCACAGTATCTGTCCCTTCTATCCCTTCTCTAGCTCCAGCCAATCCCCAGCCCCACATCAAGGATTGTTTGTTTCAGACCAAGAGCCACTAGGAACAAGGACTAGTGACATCCACGTGATCAGGTCTCCAGCCTCCGCGTGGCTCCCCCTCCACAGCCCAGGCTGCTGGGCTCTCTGGAAGGACAGAAAAGACTGGGACCCTTTCAGAGGGTCAAGTTGTAGTGAATCAATAAATCCAAGGGAAGGCAAGGTCTACACGCACCGTGGCACCGTGAAACTTCAGAAATTTGGGGTGCAGACAGTATAAACTGAAGGATGGTTTAGCTTTACCCATAGACTTTGGTAACTACATTTCCCCATGAAGGTCTGCTTGCCAGTAAATCTCCTTGTGACTTTACTGACAAGATAAGGATTTGTAATTAGCATTTTCAGGCCTCATCAGTATGTGTCTGTGCAAGAGCAGGTGACTTGCTCACAAGGAACATTGTTATCTCACTGATGCTGTGAAATTATCATAGATTTCAGACAAGTAAGGTGCATGTGTGGTGTGTGTGTGTGTGTGTGTGTGTGTGTGTGTGTGTGTGTGTCTTTTACTGGGGGTTGAACCCAGGGACATTCTGCCTCAGAGCTACACCCCCAGCCCTTTTCATTTTTTATTTTGAAATGGTCTCGCTAAATTGCTAAGGGTCTCGCAAAGTTGCTGAACTGGCCTCGAACCTGTGCTCCCCTTCCAAAGTACTGGGATTCGAGGTGTGCACCACCGCACCCAGCTGCGATCTTTATTAATAAATGTGTTCTGTACTTCAAATGGTCTTTTTTGGCCCGGGTAATGATATACAATGAGCATAGGATTTGATTTTTTGGACAGCTTCTTGCTCTGAGATCTAAGGCAAAAGTTGAAAACTTTGAATTCTCTTTGCACAATGTAGAGAATAGATGCTCCAAAATCTTTGCTGAAGAGGAAAAGGATAGAGATGATAAAGAGAAGGAGAAAAGAAAGGAGGAGAAAAAGGAAAGTAATCATTGTAGTTTCCGAACCAGAAGCTGAAAGTCACAAAATTATTCCCAGACTCATTGATCAGAGGATGTCTTTTAAGTGATCCGGTTTTCTAAACATTTCTTCAATACCATAGACCCTTCAGGACTATGAGGAATCCTAAATATATCTTTAAATTCAAAGTATCTAAAACTAAACATGAAATACGCCTTAATATGATTAAGTCACACAACATAATTAGATAGTATAACATAGTTATCAGATAGGAACATCAGAATGAGGCTTCATAAATATTGGATAAAAATAGAATAAGATATTGTAATTCTAGAATGCTAAAAATCTGAAAATTCATTTTCATGAAATTTACTGGAAACCGTAACCTTGGAAATCTAAAATCATTTTTACATGTGAAGATATGTTCTGATATGATAACTATTTAATTTCACTTGGGCAAACTTTTTACATGAACGTAAGTGTTTCTTTTTAAGATCTCATAAAGATAAGACAAGAATTCTAACAAGTCCTGTAAAACCAGAATAAATTTCTGATGACTACTTTAGTTTTACTATTTTTTTAGGAGCATGCTGCTCCAAATATCTGGGTGGTTACGTACCCACTCATGTATTTCCCCTCTGTGTTTATTTTGGAACGATGGCAGGTTATTTTGAAAGAAAGGAAGAAAAAACAGACTGCAGAGGAAACAGAGTTGCCTGTATCTCACAGGGCAGCAGATTACTAAAATTACCAGACTCCACGGAAGAGAGCAGAAAATTCATTGCTTTTGCACATTTTCTTCAGTTTCAAAGGAGTTATACCGAGGTGCGGTGTCAAGAGCACTGAGAACAAAGCCCAAAGGTCAAACAATAATAATAACAATCTTTAATTTGAGGAATTTTCCCCCAACCAATGGAGATAAGGGTGACATCCCCCATCATGTTAGCTGTCAGGCAAAGCTTTCTTCTCATACTTTCCAGGCTAATTCTGTTTGGTAGCTGATTACAGCATTGATAAATCAGACAGATGAGATACCAGTGCAAAAATATAGAAAAGTATGACAAGTCAAAATTTAAGTTTTAGTTAATATTTTTGCCTAGTAAGTGTTATATGAAGCATTCATTTAGTCAGCAGAAATCTATAAGGTACTTACTGTAAGCTGTGAAACTATCAGGCACGCAAACATGAATGACAGAGAGTCCTTGTCCTGGGATGTTCCCAGTCAGCCCATGTGGCCTTGGAAATGGCCACATGGAAACTTCTGATAAACATCGATTACGTACTGACCGGTGTCATAAAGCATCAACCCTCGTACTCTTGACTGAGTGAACTTCTAAAAATGTTAGTTTTTATCTTTCTGGAAAGGAGATAGATTTTGCACTGATTTACCTCCGAAAAAAAAGTGTCCTTCCCTCAACAATGAAACGTTCCTACTGTACAACGTTATTTTAATTATCTCTCTGCAGGAAGGAACCAGTCCAGAATGATCAAGACAGTTGTAATCTGTGACCTCTTCCAAGATACCTTGAACTTTCTTTTGTTGATCAGACCTTCTAAAAGTGCTCTCGGAGTCCAGCTCTTCTGGCTGACACCCATTTAAACATCGCTTAATCTCATGATGCGACAATTCCTTATCAGATGACCTGTGCTCATACACAAACACAGCCACTATCAGGCACAGACAGGCCATAACCTGGCAAAACCTTGATGAAACAGAAATAAATACAATATGTAGTGTATATTAATAAACGCGGGCATTCTGGCTCACATCAACATCACAAACACCCTGGAAAGGAAAGTGCTATGAGGTACGGTTTCCTTCTGTGAACCTTTCCATTTATTTAACAAGGACAGACAAAAGGGAAGGAGGTGAATCTCTGGAAATAGTGTCTCCTCTCTCTAATCTTGGAAACAGCCACTCTCTCCACAGCGAATCTTTCCATGATGTCACGTTCTCAAGGAGGGACAAAGGCAGCCTCCCCTCCTGCTTGGGAGCTTGCTCATTGAAAGGTAACTGGGAAGTGGACCAGGGTGGAGGTTCTCAAACGCCCATCTGCAGCCTAGTTACAATCTCAGGACGGAGTTCTTAGGGGTCCAAGGCAAAATGAAAAACAAAGACATGAGAACAAATTTTTCACAAAGCTCATTTTTAAATGAGATTTATTTATTTTAAAATATACATGAAGCCAGGCATGGTGGCACACGCTTGTAATCCCAATACTTGGGAGGCTGAGACAGGAGGATCGCAGGTTCGCGGCCAGCCTCAGCTACTTAGTGAGGTCCTCCGCAACTTAGTGAGACCCTGTTTCAAAATAAAGAATAAAATAGGGCTGGGGGTGTAGCTCGGAGGTAGAATGCTCCTGGGTTCCATCCTCAGTACCACAAAATAAATAAATAAAATATACATGATAAAAACTTCAAAAAGTATAAAAGGGTATTCAGTGAAGTCAGTCTCTCTCCCAATCCATTTGGCAAACATCCATTATTACTGTTTGTTTCATATACTTGCTTGTGCATAACTATGAGCATGGCTCTCATATATATATATGTATTATATATTATATATATTCTACATAATATCCCAAACCTTGACTTTGTTTATGTTTGTTTTAATTTTAATTGTTTTGCAGTGCTGGGGCTAGGTGCTAGGGCCTCACACATACTAGGCAAGTGCTCTCCCCATAGCTACAGCCCCAACCCCCATCCTTTATTTTTTAATCTTAACTTATTCGGAGTTATCTTTTTCAGCATAGCTGCCCCATTCCATAAAGCTAAATGTATTCATGTGGTTTTGTAATAACATGCTATTTCTTTGATCCAATGTTGCTATTAATAAGTGGAGCTTTTGAAAAGAAAAAAAAAAACATGCTCTTACTTAGCAAAATTAAAAGTTGGCCAACCTCTTTCTGAGTGCGCACAATACACTCCACCCTCCAAACCAGCTCCACTTCTCGCCACGCTCCTTTTTAAGTCCTACTAGTTCAGGAATCATAAAAACCTAAGAACCATTAGAGCAGTTGGGTTTTGAGGTTTGTTTTGTTTTGGGTATTTATTTATTTATTTATTCATTTGGGTATTAGGGATTAGCTCTACGACACTGAGACACTCTAGCACTGTCTCCCACCCAAAACACCTGTCTGGGGTGTTGTGACCCTGGGCACTTTTCTTGTTGGGATTTCTACATCCTACGAGCTCCCTTCTCTTCCTGTCATGGCTCTTTTTTCTTCTCCCAGGGAACCATGCAAACAGTCTCAGAGTTCCTCCTCCATAGGGATTTCTAATCCACACCCATGCTCCGCCTCTCCAGGGGGGGTCCTGTCCATCCCATCATCTACCACCATCTCCCACCTCAGTGCAAATGCCACCCCCCCGTGTTCCAATTCTAGAACCTTCCGTGAGCCTTGTCCCTGCTTCTAATCTCCTAATGACCACTGATGACCTCAAACTCATCCTTTTCTTCGTAAGCCACTTCCATGGGCTTTCACTGACCCAACCCTGTTGCACTTCCCTGGGCCACTCTGCTTCTTTGCTCTTTTAGTTAAGAAATCAGGGTCTAATGTGGTGGCACACGCCTGTGATCCCAGTACTGGGAGGCTGAGACAGGAGGATCACAGGTTCGAGACCAGCCTTGGCAACTTAGCAAGACCCTGTTTCAAATTTAAAAAGTATACAGGGCTGGAGTGTAGCTCAGAGGTAGAACAAAAACAAGCTGTGCTCATCAGTTTTTTATCAGAGAGGATGCCAAATGGCCAAAGAGTTATTTTAGGAAGTGGTTTGGACTACCTTAGAGCAGACCACCAACTTCCCTTTCCTGGACACCAAGATAGCCTCATAATGAGTCTCCGTCCCTTCTGTCTGCTCCCGCCAGGCAGCCAGAGCAATCTTTCTCTCTCTTTTTTTTTTTTTTTTGGTACTGGAGATTTAATCCAGAGGCATTCTACCTCTTAGCTACTCCCCCAGCCCTTTTTTATTTTTTTTTATTTTTAAAACGGGATCTCGCTAAGTTGCCAAGGCTGGCCTCGAACCTGCCATCCTCCTGTTTCAGCCTCCCAAGTACTGGGATTATAGGCGTGCACCACCACACCTGGATCAGAGTGATCGTTTTAAAGAGAAAAGAAGTTTCCTCATTCCCTTACTAAAGTCATGCAATGGCTTCAACGGAGCAATTTCTAGCTCTTCTCCACATCCATTAGAATTGCTATTATATATTTTTTTAAAAATTCAAAACCAGAAAATCACAAGTGTTAAGAAGGCTGAGGAGCATCTGAAACCCTTGTGTATTGCTGGTAGGAATATAAAATTGTGCAGTCAGGGCCGGGTGTGGTGGTGCACACTTGTAATCCCAATACTTGGGAAGCTGAGACTGGAGAATTACAGGTTCAAGGACAGCCTCAGCAATTTAGTGAGGTTCTCAGCAACCTAGTGAGACCCTGTTTCCAAATAAGAAATAAAATCAGTCTGGGGATATAGCTCAGAGGTAGAATGCCTCTGGGTTCAATTATCAGTACTACCAAAAAAAAAAAAAATTGTGCGGTCAGCTGGGCAGGGTAGCGCACGCCTGTAATCCCAGTACTTGGGAGACTAAGACAGGAGGATCTCAGGTTTGAAGCCAGCCTCAGCAACCTAGAAAAACCCTGTTTCAAAACATAAAAGAAAATAAGGCTGGGGGTTTAGCTTAGAGGTAGAATGCCCCTGGGTTCAATCCCCAGTATAAAAAAAAATTGTGCAGCTGCTGCAGAAAACAGTGGGGCCTCAGAAAATTAAATAGAATTACCATGTGATCTAACAATTGCATTCCTGAGCATATACACCAAAGAATTAAAAGTGGCAACTCAAATATTTATATAACAACGTTGGTATAGCTTTATTCACAGTAGTCAAAATGCAGGAACAACAACCTGAATTTCCACCAACAGGTGAATAGACAGACAAAATATGGCACACTCACACAGCGGAGTACTATTCACTTGTAAAAAGGGATCAAATTCTGCCGCTAAGCCATTCACAAAAGGACAAACGCTGTCCGACTCCACTTCCATGAGTCATCTAGAGTAGCTAAATTCACCAAAACACAAGGTAGAGCGTGGCGGCTACTGAGCACCGGGGACGGGAAGCGGGAATTGTGTAATGGATATGAAATTTCAGTTTGGGAGATGAAAAAATTCTGGAGATGAATGATAGTGATGTATTTAATATCACTACTCACCAAAACAATAGTTGAAATGGTAAATTTCATGCATGTTTATCACAGTAACAATAAATATCCCAAACACTTCCCAGGACCCAGGCGGCCATGCACCATCTAACCCTCGCCTTCCTCCCTGACTTCCCCTCTCTCCTTCCCGCCCTGGTTGCTCTCTCAGCTCTAGCTGTTTGTCTATGCCTTTATCCACAGGCCCACAGGCTCCTCCCTGCCTTCAGCCTCCAGCCTCCACACTGCCTCTACTCTGCCCTGATCCTCCATGGGCCTCCACATGTTCTATCGGCACAGGAAGCCTTCCCTCACAGTTCAATCTTAAGTCCCCATTCTACTCCTTCGGAGCATATCACAGGAGAGTTCATGGTCACACTTAGAAGCCTTGTTAAAGTTGCCTTGTTCTTAAAGAACAAGTAGCAAAGTGCAGTGGTGCACACCTATAATCCCAGTATTTAGGAGACTGAGACAGGAGGATCACAGGTTCGAGGCCAGCCTCCACTATTTAGCAATGCCCTCAGCAACTTAGCAAGACCCTGTTTCAAAATAAAAAAAATAAGCCGGGCGTGGTGGCGCGTGCTTGTAATTCCAGTACTTGGGAGGCGGAGACCGGAGGATCCGGGTTCGTGGCCAGCCTCAGCTACTTAGTGAGGCCCTCTGCAACATCGTGAGACCTGGTTTCAAAATAAAGGATAAAAAATAGGACCGGGGGTGTAGTTCAGAGGTAGAAACCCCTGGGTTCAATCCCCAGTACCGCAAAAAATAAAAAATAAAAAATAAAAAGGACTGGGGGTGTAGCTGAGAGGTAGAATGCTGCTGTGTTCAATCTTCAATACCAAATAAATAAATAAATAAATAAATAAATAAATAAATAAACAAATAAGTAAACAAATAAGTAAATAAAAGCCCTAAGCCATAGCCACCTCAGGCCCAGGGGCGCCTCACACAACGGAAGCACCTTCAACTTGGAAATTATAACACAGAGTAGTTATGTGCCTTCAAAGAGAAGTTTTTAGTCACAATAAAAAAACTCAAATATTGATATGTATGGTGTTTATTCAAATTGTGCAAAAAATATTTGATAAGGGAATTGTTCTCTGTTGGATTATATGGGACGAGGAGAGGCACAGCTCGACAGCAGAAACATTTCATTCTCGATATAAACTGGGAGGAGGCAGCTGACAGGGACAGAGTCCACGAGGGTCAGGAGCCCCTTCCTTACAGACTAGGGGCCTTTAATGGGGCATTAGGAGGGAGGAGAGCAGGATCTCCCTGCAGTTCTGCTCTCCTGGGCTTAACTGCAGGCCAGGACAGGTAGATTTACGGGGCTGGGGACAGGGGGATGGTTAGAAGCATTTTCCCGCCACTGTTAGAGTTCTTTTGTTTTCAACCTCCTCTGGCCAGGCCTCACAGTCAGACCTCACAGTGCCCACATTCTCACATATGAGATTGTGTTTAGTTATAATTGAGGAAAAACAAAAATTATGAATATCATAGTGATTCTTTGTATGTGTGGTATTGGGAACTGAACCCAGGGGCAGTCTACCTCTGAGCTACACCTCCAGTCCTTTCCATTTTTTAATTTGAAATAGGGTCTTGCTATCTCACTGAGGCTGTCCTCAAACCTGTGATCCTCCTGCTTCAGCCTCCTAAGAACTGGGATTACAGGTATGTGCCACAACCATACGCAGTTTAGCGATTTTTTTTTTTTGGTACTAAGGATTGAATCCAGGGGTATTCTACCTCTGAGCTACACCCCCAGCCCTATTTTTTTATTCTTTATTTTTGAAACAGGGTCTCACTAAGTTGCAGAGGGTCTCACTAAGTAGCTAAAGCTGGCCATGAACCTGCGATCCTCATGTCTCAGCCTCCCAAGTACTGAAATTACAAGTGTGTGCCACCGTGCCCAGCTAGTGATTCATTTTAAATGAACAATTTGCAGAATTTTTATAGTTGCTATTTTTCCTTTTTTGTTTGTTTGTTTTGGTTTGGGTTTTGGTGCTGGGGATTCTACCTCTGAGCTACACTTTATTTTGAAACAGGGTCTCACTAAGTTGAGGGCCTAACTTGCTGAGGCTGGCCAAGAACCTGTGATCCTCTTGTCTCAGGCTCCCAAGTACTGGGATTACAAACAGGTATCACCACGCCCAGCCTAGTTGCCTTTTTTCTGTGTAATATTTCTTCTGGTTATATTTATTGGACCATAATTTTATGTGCAGTAAGTCTAAAAATAGGTAATTTGGACTTGTGGGGAAAAAAAAAACAAGAAATTTTTTGAGCACTCGTCACTTGTTTAATTGACTCACCCGAAAAAGAGACTTCAAAATGTTTTCCCTGACTCTGTCTTAGTGGTTTCCACAGGCAGAAAAAAAAAAAAAAGAACTGTTCAACTTTTAGGCTATAAAATAAATACATTTCAAAAGGCTTCTTCCATTCCCTGCCCTCCGTCGTGGGAGTCGTTCTTCAAGGGGAATTCCTCTGAAATAAACTCGGACCGACTCCAAGTTCATGTTTCCAATATTAAGTCTTCAGACTTCTGAGGACACGCCCCGCCCACTCTTTAATCATATCTGAGGAAATTCCCCTGGCCTGTGTGAAAGATCATAATATCTCAAAAAGGTTGGTGAGCTCATGAAAGGCAATTGAATTCCGAAAGCCAGACACGCCCAGAAACCTCCCAGAAACCTCCCCGGAGCTGCTTTCCCCTTTCACTAATCCCTTGAATTTTCCAGATGGGTATCATGCCCAATTTCAAATTATTTTTGAAATAGCTTTTATGTAATACATTGCAAAGCAGACAAAAACTTTTGCGCCGGTTCCCTGAGACTCTTTCTGTGGCACTGTCTTCATGAATATTAAATAGCTCGGGGAAGTGGACTTTAAAAATCTCTTGTGCAAGCTGGGCGTGGTGGTGCCCATCTGTAATCACAGAACTTGGGAGACTGAGACAAGAGGATAGCAGGTTCGAGGCCAGCCTCAGCAACTGAGCAAGGCCCTCAGCAACTTAGTAAGAGCCTGTTTCAAAATAGAAGATAAAGGCTGGGCGTGGTGGTGCACTCTTGAAATCCCAGTACTTTGGGAGGCGGAGACCGGAGGATCCGGTTCGTGGCCAGCCTCAGCTCGCGCTCTCTCTCTCTCTCTCTCTCCCCCTGTCTCTCTCTCTCTCTCTCTCTCTCTCTACTTAGTGAGGCCCTCCGCAACTTCATGAGACCCGGTTTCAAAATAAAGTATAAAAAATAGGGCCAGGGGTGTAGCGCGGAGGTAGAACGCCCCTGCATTCAATCCCCGGTACCACACACACACAAAAAAAATAGAAGATAAAAAGGGCTGGGAGTATAGCTGAGAGGTAGAATGCCCCTGGGTTCCATCCCTAGCACCAAAAATAAATAAATAAATAAATAAATAAATAAATAAATAAATAAATTTCATGAGCCCCATCTGATCTTCCATGGATTTGGCATTCTAAATTTTAATTTACAGTGTGAATTAAACTGTGTTGTGTGTGTGTGTGTGTGTGTGTGTGTGTGTGTGTGTGTGAGAGAGAGAGAGAGAGAGAGGTACTAAGGATTAAACCCAGGGGTGTTCTACCTCTGAGCTACACCCCCACCCCTCTTTACTTTTTATTTTGAAACAGGATCTCAATAAATTACTGTGGGCTGGCCTCTAATCTGTGATCCTCCGGTCTCAGCCTCCCCAGTACTGGGATTACAGACTTGCACCGCTTCACTGGGCAGCCTTGAAATTTTATGAGACAAAGAAAGTAGTACAACAGACCTCAGACGCTGGGGAGCAAAACTCCTTCTGAATTTCTAAGACACTTAAAATTTGCAGGGCAAGCCGAAGGCAGTAGTACAAGTAGTTCACATAACATTATCCGCAACCCGTCCGCCTCCCTCCTTCTGTAAGGCGGAGGGCAGTACACATAAATGGACGGAGTTTAAGTCATGTGGGAAGCCAGTCCCCAAAGCTGCAGCTCCTCACCACTTTTCTCTAATACTTACGCAGGTGCCATGTTTCTTACTTATTTTCTTTGCTACTAAAATGGAAGACTAAAGCTTCAGGTGCAAATGAGGGCTGGGAGGGAGAGTGCTGCCCTAGGCATCCCGCCGGCTCGAGCAGAGAAGCTAAGTCTGGACCTAGGACTGCGTTCATAGACGGCATGTGGAAATGTCAAGAAACGAATGGAGAAAGCCAGAGATTTCCATTTATGGGCCGCAAGTGCATTCCAGTACAGCGTCAAGTTTTGTGCAGCGATAAGGCCAGAGCAGGAAGCCACGCGAGGCCAGGAAGGAAGCACTATCGAGCTGGGAGCGGGCAGGGTCGAGCCGAGCGGGCGGCCCTACGTTTAAAAGATAAACAGCCGGAGCAGTACAGAATCTGCACGGTGGCGTCTTCAAGTTCATCAAAGTGCACGAGGAGCTCACCCTTCACTCTTGCCCAGCTCTGCCAGTCTCCCCAGAATGTGCACACGGCAGAGACTGCAGCCGTGGTCTGCTTCCGACCTCTTATCCAGAATCCGCCTGGCCTTTCAGGGCCTCTCCCGATCCCCGCAGAGTTCCAGTTGCCTGATTCTCTCTCACTCACTACCAGCAGAACTGCTATATTGAGAAAGAAATCCTAGTAGGAGCGGATATATGGAGAAAGTTCCCATCAATGAGTCAATGGATGTGTTTAAAACAGTCACCGGCCCAGCACAATGGTGCACCTGTAACTCTAGTACCTGGGACACTGAGGCAGGAGGATTGCAGAGTTAAGGCCATCCTTAGCAACTTAGTGAGACCCTGTTTCAAAATAAGAAATAAAAAGGGCTGGGGGTGTAGCTCAAAGGTAGGATGCCCTTGAGTTCAAGCCCCAGCACCAAATAAATAAATAAGAGCTGGGGGTAAAGCTTGGAGGTTCAAGCCCCAATACCAAAAAACAAAAATAAAATACAAAATGTAGTCACTCAATTGAACTCATCAGGCTGACGCCCTTGGCAGTGCCTTTCAGATGAGAGGTTATGGGGTGCCTGGCACGGGTTCAGGATTGGCGGGGCGTCAGCTGTCTTGGTCCTCATGGAGCACCCAGTGTCAAGTGCTAATGTGTTTAGAACAGTCCTCATACTTGGCACGGCCTGTCGTCAGTGCCGTGGTAGTATAGAACGCCTCAACCAGAATGCCCATGAGGCACACGGATCAGGGAGTGCGACCACGAGAGAACAGAGGGTGAGCGGGCATTGCCCAGAGAACGTGGGAAGAAAAGCGTAGGCTTCCAGCCAGGCCGACAGGCTCCAAGGCACAGGGCCAGAGGCAGAGGTCAGCCAATCGCAATGTCTTAAAGAGCAAGGAGAAGCAGGACACAGTAGCGCAAGCCTGTCATTGCGGTACGTGGGAGGCTGAGAAAGGAGGATTGCAAATTTGAAGCCAACCTGGACAACTTGATGAGATCCTCTCTCAAAATAAAAAATAAAAAGGACCAGAGAGCCAGGCATAATAGCACATGCCTGTGATCCCAGTACTTGGGAGGCTGAGACAGGAGGATCACAGATTCAAAGCCAGCCTCAGCAACCTAGTGAGGCCCTTAGCAACTTAGCAAGACCCTGTTTCTAAATTAAAAAAAGAAAAATAGGGTGAGGGTTATAGCTCAGAGGTAGAATGCCCCTGGGTTCAATTTCCAACAACACACACATACATACTCTCTCTCTTCCTCTCTCTCTCTCTCTCTCTCTCTCTCTCTCTCTCTCACACACACACACACACACACACACACATACCTGGGCTGGAGGTGTGCAAGGTCCTGGGCTCAATCCCCAGTGCCACATTAAAAAAAAGAAAGAAATACTTCTGATTAATCAAGAAAATAAGGGAAGCAATGTAGAATGGATGAAAGACATTCACAGGAACTTCACAAAAGGAGAAATTCAAATAGCCAAGGAAAATACCCACAGCATTAGTAATTCAAGAAAGGTAAATTAAACCCAATATAAGAACACAATTTTAATTTTAAGACCATTTTTAAGAGAAGTTTCATGTTCATAGCAAAATGGAGTGGAAGGTACAGAGATTTCACATATATTTGCTGTCCCACACATATACTGCTTCCCCATTAGCACAGAGTGGTACATTTGTCACAATTAATAAATCTACCCTGACACGTCATTATCACCCAAAGTTCATAGCTACAATAGCATTCACTCTTGGGTTTGGACAAATGTATAATGACATGTTTCTGTCATTATAGGATCAGACAGAGCATTCTCACTGCTCTAAAAAATACTCTATGCTCCACCTATTCATCTTTCCCAAACCTCTGGTAGACACTAATCTTCTTACTGTCTCCATAGTTTTGCCTTTTCCAGAGTGTCAAATATTTGGAATCATACAGCCTTTCCAGATTGGCTTCCTCACTACGTAATATGCATTTGAAGTTCCTCCGTGTCTTCTCATGACCCAAGAGTTCATTTCTTTTCAGCATTGAGTAATATTCCATTGTCTAGAAATATCACAGTTTATCCATTCACCTACTGAATGCCATCTGTTAGAGTTTGGATATGGAACGTCTCCCAGAAAAGCTCATGTGTTGGCAATACAGAAATGTTCAGAAGTTAAATCACAGAATCAGGGATTTAACTTCATCAGTGTATAAAAACTACTGATGGATTAATAATTTAAATGGATTTACTGGCAGTAACCATAGGCAGGAAGGGTGTGGCCAAAGGAGTTGGGTCACTGGGGGTGTGGCCTTGAGGATTATATCTCTGACTGCTTCCTGTCTCTCTCTGCTTCTGGCTGCCAGAGCAGCTTTCCTCCTGCACACTCTGCCATCATCATGTTTCTTCCTTGGAGCCGGTCAACCATGGACTGAACCTCTGAAACTGTGAGCCAAATAAACCTTTCCTCCTCTAAGTTGTTCTCATCAAGTACTTTGGTCATAGCAATGAAAAAGCAACTAAAACAGTACCTCAGTTGCTTCCAGGTTTTATGATTATGAATAAAATGACTAGAAACATCCATAGGCAGGTTTTTGTGTGAGCATAAATTCTCAACTTCTTTTAATAAATACAAAGGAACATGATCACTAGTTCATGTGACAAGAATATATTTAGTTTTGTAAGACACCGTGAAACCATCTTCCAGACTGGCTGTGCAAGTTGCATCCCCTCCAGCAATGACAGAGAGGTCCTGTTGCTCCAAGTTCTCACCAACATTTCATGTTGCCATTGTCCCAGATTTTACCATTCTAACTTGTGCAGTGGTATGTCACCACTGCTGTAATGTACATTTTCCTGATGTCAAATGATGCACAACATCTTTTCATATGCATATTTGGCATCTATATATCTTCTTTGGAGAGGTGTCTGTTAAGATCTTTGGCCAATTTTTTAACCAGCTTGTTTTCTTATTGTTGAGTTTTAAAGAGTTCTTTGTATATTTTAGATAGTAGTCCTTCATAGGGCATGCCTTTTGCAAATACTTTCTACTAATATGTGATTTGTCTTTTCATTCTTCTGACTGTCTTTCACAGAGTAGTATTTTTTAATTTTAATGAAGTCCAGCTCATCAATTATTTTTATGGATTATAGCTTTGATGTATTTAAAAGGTTATCAGGGAACCCAAGGTCATCTAAATTTTCTCTGTTCTTATCTAGGAGTTTTAGAGTTATGCATTTTACACTTAGGTCTATGACCCATTTTGAGTTTATTTTTCTGAAGGGTATGAGGTCTGTTTCTAATTTTTTTTAACACGTGAATGTGCAGTTGTTCTATCACCATTTGTTGAAAAGACTATCTTTGCTCCATTGTACTACATTGGCTTCTTTGTCAAAGATCAATTGACTGTATTTATGTGGGTCTATTTCTGGGTTTTTTATTCTATTCCATTGATTTATTCATCTATTCTTTTGCTAATACAACACTGTATTGATTACCGTACCTTTATATAAATTATAGAAGTTGGGTACTGTCAGGCCTTCGACTTCCTTCTTCTCTTTCAAAATTGTGTTGGCTTTTCTGAGTCTTTTGGCTCTTGCATGAACTTTGTAATCAGTTTGTGGTTATCCACAAAATAAATTCCTGAGACTTTGATTGAAATTACATTTCATCTCTAGATCAGGTTGGGAAGGCTGGGTGTGGTGGCGCACGCTTGTAATCCCAGTACTTTGGGAGGCGGAGACCGGAGGATCCGGGTTCGCGGCCAGCCTCAGCTCTCTCTCTCTCTCTCTCTCTCTCTCTCTCTCTCTCTCTCTACTTAGTGAGGCTCTCCGCAACCTCGTGAGACCCGGTTTCAAAATAAAGTAAAAAAAATAGGGCCGGGGGTGTAGTGCGGAGGTAGAATGCCCCTGGGTTCAATCCCCGGTACCGCAAAAAAAAAGAAAAAAAAGTTGGGAAGAAATGACATCTTGACAGTTGAGTCTTCCTATCCATGAACATGGAATTTCTCTCTATTTATTTAGCGTTTGTTGTTGTTGTTTGGGTTTTTTTTCTTTGCAGTGCTGGAGATCAAACCCCGGGATTTATGAGTGCTAAGCAAGTTCTCTACCACTGAGCTACATCCCAAAGCCCTAACATTTATTTAGTTCTTGATTTTATTCATCAGAGTTTTGGGGTTTTCCACATACAGATGTTGTACATATTTTGTTAAATTTAGTACCTAAGTACTTCATTTATTTTCATGCTATGTGCTACGCCTTATGATTTCTTCTTAGTAGCTCAACATTATGTACTTTGTGAAAAGAATTTCCATAATGAGGCCTTTACTGATGTGGCAATTGGGTGTGGAGGAAGGGAAATGTTCTATAGTTCCATGATTAGGTCTCAGGCTTCTAGTGAGCTTTCGCTTCTAGTCTTTCTAGCGAAAATATCAAGTACTCCTTGGTATTTTCTACCCTTTTAAGTGAGACCATACAGTGAAGGTGGGCTAGAGTTGTGTATTCACCATCCCCTAGGTTGACTAGGCTCTGATAAAACCCAGCAACGTAAGCTCTGACTGACTGGCTTCTCCTGAAGACAAGCCTTGTGAAGCAACACAGAGTGCCCTGGTATAGTGTTTCAAAACGGTTTCTTTTCCCCTTCCTGTGCCAGAAGCTCAAGTGTGTGTGTGTGTGTGAGAGAGAGATATTTGGTGTGAGAAACACTATCTCACACTGACATTTGGTGTGAGAACCTGGTCAAGTTCCTGGAAGTAGATCTCAAAATATCGCGGAGTTCCCCCATCATTATTCACTTTCCCTGGAGTTTTAGCTCTCAGCCTGGTCCACATTAAGCCTTCAACACCCTGTCGATTCCAGTTCAGTCTCCTTCCCTGGCATGAGCTCAAAGTCTGCTCTGCTGAGCTGCGACTCCATGTTCTCACCTTCGTTTCTCTGATCTTGGGGTGGTGGTTTGCTCTGTGTTCTCCTCTCTCTTATTGATCCAAAAAGAGGTAGTGATACTTCAGTCTGTCTAGGATTTTACTTAAGACAAAGTGACAACTTGTGAGCTCCTTATATGACCAGAAGCCAGAAGACCAAGGGCGCATTTCTTTAAGTATGAACTTGACCTCCTTAAGGAGGCAGAAAGTCCATCCCAATCCCAAGAGCACCCCTGAGCTGGGCATGGTGGCACACACTTGTAATCCCAGTACTTGGGAGGCTGAAACCGGAGGATCCGGGTTCGCGGACAGCCTCAGCTACTTAGTGAGGCCCTCTGCAACTTAGTGAGACCCTGTTTCAAAATAAAGAATAAAAAATAGGGCTGGGGGTGTAGCTCGGAGATAGAATGCCCCTGGATTCAATCCACAGTACCGCAAAAAAAAAAACACCCTTGGAATCCCAGTAATTGGGAGGCTGAGATAGGAGGATCACATGTTCAAGGACAGCCTCTTACCAAGACCTTGTTTTTAAATAAAAAGGGCTGGGGGTGTAGCGCAGATTCAATCCCAGTACCACACACACATACAAGAAGCAACTGCTTCTTACCTTCTGCCCACTGACTCATTATTGTTGCATTTCTTTGACCATTTAAAATGTTATATATCATTATTTGCTATTTGCCACCATCCGCTGGAGTTAAACGAAACAAGGGCAGGGATTTTGACTGTTTACATTATCACTTTCCCCAAAAGGGTGGAATTGCACAGTAGGTCCTCAATACATATTGATTTATTTGTGGGACTGTAAGTTGATAAAATCTCTTCAGAAAAAGTTTGGCATTATCCTGTCATGTAGGAAATCCGAATACAGGGTAAGCCATCAATGACACTCCACAGGTTCAGCCTAGAGAAGCCCTCGCACAGGTCTACAGAGCCAGGCTCAAGAGCATTACCAAAGCCTGATTTATAATCATCAAACATTAGAAAACAAGCCAAGTACCATCAGCACTAGAGCAGATGGACACATCGTGCCACCTGTGTACACCACAATAGAATAATAGAGGTCATCCCTCCGGATAGGAGAAGGATGGGCTGCAGGACCCTCCACAGACACAAAAACCAAGGATGCTCAAGCCAGCTCACAGATGTAGAACGTGTGACCAGAGAGAGCCAGCTCTATGCAGTAATAAAAATGAGCAGCCACGTCTTCTCACACCACCGATGGATCCTACTAACAGAGTGAGCCAAAAGCAAGGAAATAAATGAATGCATGCACAGTAATTTTATGTATTCATAACTCAAAAAGCCAAACTAAACTGTAATATTTAGAGTAAGACTGTAGGAGGTTAAAAAAATTATAAAGAAAAACAAGGACATTGTGACAGTGCGATGCAGTCCTTACCTGGAGAGGGAAGAGGAAACGTGAGGATCCTGGGGACCAACAACATCCCATATCTCGATCCGGTTGGTATTTTTATGGGTGTTATTTGATTACTCGTAAACTGTGTGTTTATGTTCTACATTTAATGATTGATCTTTATGTTTTATTTTACTATTGAAATGTTTTAAAAATAGAACTGCCCTAGGTTTTTAGAAGTGATGAGATTCAAAAAAGAAAAGTAATTTCCTTAGAGGTCAAAAACCAAAAAAGCTGTCACTGGGAATCTATCCAGTTATGTGTATGTCGTCTGTCCTAGAAGAAACGAGAGCCTGGTGAGTTTAGGCTCTTTTCTTTCTTCATTTAAAGTAGCTTATCTTTTGTCACATAACACGAGACTTGGCCATGAGTATTCAATGGGCTTGGAATACCGGAAAGTAATCAGTATGTAACAGCAATCGTCATGTGTCTCAAATGTATTGAGTTAACTCTCTTTGGCCAGGAGTAATTTTACTGATTAATTTTAATTTTTATCAACATTTTTGAGTTTATATTTGGGGTGATAGATATCAATTTCTATGTAAAAATAATAATAAAGTAGCTTATCTTCTTTTATTGTTCAAGGTCAATATTTCCATATCCAAAGTCATCCTGGTGGCCCACCCCAGGAGATGCAAAATGTTGCAGGAATACTTCCCTCATTTCTCTTGCATGTGTTTTTCTTAGAATATTATGGCAAAGAAATCTAAGGGTAGAGGAAGTCTAGCGGGTGAGCCAGGGGAGGTAGGGAAACATCCCCAACCACCATGTTTTCAGGGAGGAGAAGGAAAGACAGCAGATTTTAAGCAATAATAGAAAACGTCACTTGCTCAGGAGAATGGGATGTGTAGTCATGTTATGCTCCTAAAAGGAATACATTGACAAGAGCACCTGGCCCCCTGGGTTTAGGTAGGAATACAGGTTTTGCCCAGGAAAGTTGCAGAAGATATGGGTCACAATTCACACATGTCCCCATCATCTGGCTGAGGCTTTTGCCCTTCTGTGTTGGCTACGCACCTCATGGAGCAGACTCTGCTCTGGCTGAAAGTTCCTGCTGGGAGCAGGCTAGGTCAGCAAAAGTGGCCTTGAAACCCTCACCCCATGGTCTTTCTCAAACGGGGCCTGGCCAGCGCTATTCCACCACCACTTTCCAGCGCTCTCTGTCCCCGGGGCCCTGCCTTACAGCATCCAACCTTCACTCTTTTTATGGCAGCCTGCGCTCCTTTTCAGAAGAGTCTCCCTTTGACATAGTATGGGAAAATAACCTTGCCTCCCTTCCCCCTACTCAGTACTTCTCCAGTTCATTAAAAATGGACGCGGCAACCACTGTGGAGATCAGTATGGAGGTTCCTCCAAGACCAGGGATGGAACCAGCATAGGACCCAGTTATATCACTCCTCGGTATCTTTCCAAAAGAATTAAAGTCCAAATACTATACCAATACATGCATATCCATGTTTAGAGGAGCATAATTCACAATAGCCAAATTATGGAACCAGCCTTGGTGTCCATCAGCAGATGAATGGATAGCGAAAATGTGGTCTATACACACAATGGGGTTTTACTCAGTCATAAAGAAGAACAAACTTATGTCGTTTGCAGGAAAATAGACAAAACTAGAGAATATGATGCTAAGTGAGATCGGCCAGTGTCAGAAAGTCAAGGGCTTTCTGTTTCCTTTCACATATGGAAGCTAGAGAGAAAAATGGGAAACATAAGGAACTTTATTTTGGAGAAAGACCTGTAGAATAGAGGAAGGGGACTGGGGAAGGGGGAAAGTGAGGACGGAGGAAAGAAACAGTTCAAAGAATACTATGGCAATATATGAACGCATTACTACCAATTTCACTAACATGTACGAGGAGGGAAATGGGATGAAGCTCAGTACTAGGGTTCAATCCCGAGTACTGTAATACATAAATAAATGAATAAATAAATCAATAAATGCCATAGTTAGACTGAGTGCTTTTAATCCTTATACCTTTAAGGATCCTTCTCTTTGTCTTCTATACACTGCAGTTTCATAGACTTGGATGCTATTTAGGGTATAACACTGAAATCATAATGGTAGGCAACCACAAAGAAAATATACAATTGTGTAGATCACTTGTGCCCAAGGCCACCTGCTCATTGATGGACTTCCTCCTCTCAGTCCTGCACACTGAGGCCAAGGGCATTTAACAATAACCAAGCCTTGATAAAATGTTCTAAATTCTCGTTATACAACTTGTGGGTCTGGCAGGAAAAATGTTCTGGTAAAAACTAAGAACAGGTGATCCTAAATGGGAGATGGATTCTCACCTAGAAAAAGGACTTTGAATGTATTGGAAAAAGCAGAGTCTGAGTAGAGAAGTTATAGACTCAGAGAAAACCCAAAGAAAACCTTGCATTAACTGCACCAGATACTGGATTACTGAGCTTAGTGGGAGGGGAGATGGAGGGAAGGAGAGGAGAGAGAAGGAGAAATGATGTGGGGCAGACAAAGGGAGTTAAGATGTGTTTTTGGAGAGACAACATCAGAACCCCAGATATGGAAGAAAAAGGAGGAGGAAGAGGAGGAAGAAAAGCACAATTTAGTGTCTCTAGGAACAAACCCTGCTGGTCACTGATCAAGTCCTAGACACTGTCAATCAATGGACTTAATGCATGGTTCTATTTAGGCTATGGACTCTCTTCTGAAGAGAAACCAGTCCTTGGCTGAAAGTGTGCTAGAATATCGGAAGTTTTTTCAAGTATTTGATATCACATTAATGATACACAAAGTCAAACTAATGATCATTTTAACCTAGCCTTTTTCATCTGTGAGTTGCAAACTCTTTGATTTTAAATACTTCACTTGAAACTTTGATCCACTGCTGAATGGGAAAAACAAGAACTGAAATTTGGCAGAAACACAGATTAGAAGTGGATTACAAACAGAACAATCTGTCACTATCAAGGAACATAAACCAGAGCAAAAGACATGAAGTAAGAGTTTTCATTACATGGCCTAGATGGCAGGAAGAGATCATAGAAGCATGTTTTTTGCTTCATGAGAGGAAAATGAGGGAAGTCTCTCCATGAGAAAGAGTTATATAAAATTAGCATGGATGTGTTTATCTGTATTCTGAATATGATTTTGTTTGTACTGAAAAATAAGCAGCAAGTGGCTACGCAGTGGGTGTTGCTGCACCATTTTGGGCGAGGGGGCAGAAAAGAGTGTTACTCCAATGCTAAGAATCGGTTCAATAGCTTAACTCATTCTCTATTCAGATGCCAATTCATTTTAGTTGTGCTCTATGAGTTGTTACTCAAATCCCCAGAACCACCAAAAAAATGCTTCCATTCGCATTGCCTTGCTACCTTTTATCTTGTCAGTTAGATGTATTTGCTTTGAAGATAGTTTTGTGTGTGTTTGTGTGTATACCATCTGTCTTATCCATGGTAGTAGTGTTCTATGAAGCTGCATGGGACACTAGACCAGGGAATACTGAAGCTATGCTCTCAGGGGGAAACACAGGACTCAATTCCTCTCAGCCCTGGGTCTCAACTAATCAATACACAAGCTTGCATTATGGTGCTTCCATTTAAAGACCCCCTATTTAATATACATGATTGATTCATTAACATTTGGACTCATAGCCAACAGTGCTATAACTGAGGCCTAAACAAAGCATAGCTAAGGTACTTTTTCTCCATAAGGCACATCCAGTCTTCTTGGGTCTAGGAGCACTACATGGCACTTCAGCAATATGCTTGGGGGCCATTTGAACAGCAAAATCACCCACAGAAAATGGAAAAATGCAAAAACAAAAAAAAGTAACATGAAATAAACCATGAAGATGCTGCTTATTTATTTAGAGTATGAGAGCTGAAACAAGAAGGCAGAACATAACCACATTCACTTCAGGAAAGCTGGGCAACTCAAATTTCTCTCTCCTCCATGCATGTCTGCACATAATGCAAAGGCGCTCAAAGTATTGATCTCAAGGTTACAAATAAATTTTAGCAAGTATGAGAGTTTGTAAATACAGAATCTCCATGTCTGAAAATGAGGATCAACTATACATAGATATAGATATGGATATAGATATAGGTATATATGCATTTAATTCTTTACTGTACACTACTAATATTGATGTAATTTCCTTGAAGATAGTTGCTATCTAATAGATTACAGTAGTCCTACCTTATCCAGTTTCAATTACCCACAGTAAACTGTACTCCAAAATCATTAAATTAAAAATTCCAGAAATAGACAATTCATACATTTTAAAGAGCATGCCATCTGAATAGCATGATGAGATCCTGCACCATCCAACTTCATTCTGCCCGTCCCAGGATATGAATCATTCCTTTATCTAGCTATCCATACTCTCTCACCTCTCAACTGTTAGTCGCTATACCAGTTCTCAGATTAACTGTTAGTTGCTATATCGATAAAGGCCTCAAAGTAGAAGAGTAGTGATTCTGTCAATAAAGATATGACAAAGAGAAGCTATAAAGTGCTTCCTTTAAATGAAAAGGTGAAATACCTAGCTATCTATCTATCGTGTGTGTGTGTGTGTATGTGTGTGTGTGTGTGTGTGTGTGTGTATGTGTGTGTGTGTGTTGGGTATTGAACCTGGGGACAGCCAAACTACAGCCATGTCTCACCCCCCTCAATGCCTCACTTCTTTTCCGGACGGACCAGATCAAACCCACAACTTCCCAGCCCTGCTTGGTTGCACAACACTTGGCATAGTCGGCAGGATCTGGCACTTTCTGGTGTTGAGCTGTCTACCCTGGAAGGAGGGAAGAGGGGCTGGCCAGCATCGAGTGAGTGGCACTTAATAGTCAGCCTCTTGGGGTCATGGGCACCCCCACAGACATGGCCTAGCGTGGATGGGAGTCCTGTTCAGCTTGAAAAGGGCTGCTAAGGTTGTGGGACCTAGGGGTGGATGGTATGGTCCTCAGTGGCTTGGAGATGGAGAAGCTTGTCTCTGTTGCAACACACCTGTCAGTGTGACAGAGGCTGCAGAACAGCCATCAGTATGGACAGGGAGATCATTCCCTACTTGACTGGCTGATGACAGCTGCTTGCACAGTGTGAACAAATGCAGGGGACATGGCTGGATCCACAAGCAAGTACCAGAGTTATGCTGATCTTGCCCAAGTGCTAAAAAAAAAATTGGGTATAAAAATGACATTTACAATTTAGATGCTAGAGGACCAAATGAAAAATGGTTCATGGCAGGGATAAAAGACAGAGTGTTACAAAGTACTCCCTGTTCCCCGTCGAGTCCCTGATTCCTCTCCTGGCACCCTGAGGACTGTGCCCTAATTGAGGTAACTGCCATGCTTACTCGCTTAGGAGAAGTTGAGGCCTGCCACCTGCAGAAGGAAGTTCAGGTGATGACAAAGGGCATGGCAAATGGGCCCAAGAAGGGTAAAAAAAAAAAAAGCCACTTAAGGTCTCCTGGCCTTAGATGTGGGCAGATCTCCTGGCTACAGGAATAACCCAAAAAAGATAGACCAGAAGCCTAATGCCCTGCTTTTGTCTCTGGCAACAACTAAAGTCAAAGCAGAGATTCTAACCCCAAAGAAAGGCAGATAAGAATGCTGAGAAAGGGGGACAAACACACAGTGTTTGGGCTGTAAACTTACAGGAGTCCCTCCAAGCGATAAAAGCATCCCCTAGCCCCATCTCAATTCAAATAGCGAAAAAACCAAAGACCCACCCACAGGAGGGTAACAGGAACCCCAAGTGCTGCTGAGCAGCAAGTGGGCCAGGTTGGCAGGTTTGCATGACTGCCCAGAGTTGCCAGAGCCAGTTCAGTGGGCCAACACCTTGCCCCTTCAAGGCCACACGTTCTAAGAACATTATGTGTGAGAGATAATTTCCAAGGAGGTCCAGGCACTGCAAAAAAGTGAGCAGGGGGCCAACCTGGGCAGGCTGCAAGAGCTTGGGAGGCATAGCAAATGGCCACATTCAGAGGGAGTCACAAGCTGGGCCTGCCAGGACTTTCCAGGCTTGTATAAATCCCATCCCTGTGGGCCAAGTTGTTCTGGCCACCCCCACCCCTGCCCCGTGCAGCTCACTCCCAGAGGCAGTGATATAAGGACCAGACAGGCCGACAGCACTGGAAAGAGCACAGTCTTGGGTCCAGAAAGCCTCATGTGGCACTGGAGAAAATGTAAAGGAGTCTTGGATCCCAGGAGCCTCTCAGGGTGCTGGAGAGAGCGCAGAGTCTTACTTTCTTCCCTGTATTTGCTTTCATTTTAGAAGTTGAAATTATCCAGCATATGAATAAATGCAGATGCAGAGACTTCAGTTTCAATGTACAATGTTGATTTGGCATCCATGAAGATGTGCCACCCTGTATTTATGTTGATACCCTCTTTAGTTTTCCTCTGAGTCCCAAAAGGTTTTTAAACTTCAAGAGGAAATAAGTACATAATATACATGTGTACTATATATTTATATATAATGTACATTATATACTTGCATAATATACATATATGTACACATGCAGAGTAATAATGGAGAAAATCGGGTGAGGGATAGAAGCAACATTTTGTGCTATCTTTACAACTGGTCTGTAAATTAAAAATTATTCCAAAATATAGAATATATTTTGAAAAATAGTGTTAGACACACACAAAAAAGTTAAAAGTACAAAGTTTTTTATATGCTTAGACAGGAGAGGGGAAAGAGGATGAAGCCGGAAAGAAAATCTGGAGAAAGAAGCCCCCAGCCTAGAAGGGCCTAGCAGCAGGTGCACCTAAGCTTAGCGGGAGCAATCACTGCCTCAGTTTATCTAGGCTGCACAAGAATGAGTACATAGAGCATCCAAGCATTGGAGTGCACAAGAGACTGGATGCCAGGGTGTGTGGAATCTCCCTTTCTAAATCCAATCCAAGAAACATTCCCACTCCTTTCCTATCCTCCAAAGCCAAATTCCAAGGAAAGCAACTACTTGCTTTGCAAGATTCAAATATTGAGCCCGGCATGGTGGCGCATAGCTATAATCCCAGTTACTTGGGAAGCTGAAACTGTTATGGTCCGTTATACTTTTACACGCCCATTTTCTTAGAGATGGGTGATCTTCGATTGAGAACCTCACACACAGGTGAGGAGAGGGCTGCTTCCCATTCTAACTTTATTAAGAATATAGCAACTATATAAGTAATTAGAGATCTCACTATGTATTATAACAAAGAAGTCTTTTTGTGTAAATATAAAAGTAACTTCATGGGAAAAGCTTGGGGGAAGAAGAACTAGATAAGTTTCATACCATAATCTACAAGGATACCAGACCTTGGAGTTTTTCTGGTAGGCAGAACTCCGAGTCACTGGGCAAGGCTCCAAGTTTCACTGAGTCCTGTCTTCCGGATATCTCAAGCTACACTCAAGGCCAGCCTTAGTTCTCAGAGTTTAGCAACTAGCCTGTCAAAAAACACATTATGGCTCAGGGTCCCTTTGGAGACAGGAGGATCTCAGGTTCAAGCCCAGCCTCAGCAACTTAGCGGGGCCCTCCACAACTTAGTAAGACGCTGTTTCAAAAATAAAATAGGGCCAGGAGGTATAGCTTAGAGGCAGAATGTCCCTGGGTTCAATCCCCAGTACCACAAAAAAAAAAAATTGTTTTAGGTCGGGCATGGTGGTACACGCTTGTAATCTCCGTACTTGGGAGGCAGAGACCGGAGGATCCGGGTTCGCAGCCAGCCTCAGCTACTTAGTGAGGCCCTCCGCAACTTCGTGAGACCGGTTTCAAAATAAAGGATAAAAAATAGGGCCGGGGGTGTAGCTCGGAGATAGAATGCCCCTGGGTTCAATCCCCGGTACCGCAAAAAAAAAAAATTGTTTTAAATATCGGAGTCTGTAGAGTTGTCTGGGCTCAAACACCCCCTGTTCTGCCTGGGATAGGGGAAACCAGGCAGGTCTCATCACTTGCCCAAAATTATGCTGACAGCAGACCAGGCCAGCTACTGCCCAGGTAAAACTGTTACGGGGTGAGAGATCTTAAAATTTGGTGAGATTACAAATTAGTATATCCACTATGGAAATCAGTGTGGAGATTCCTCAGAAAATTGGGAATGGCCCACCATATGATCCAGCTATACCACTCCTGGTATCTTCCCAAAGGAACTGAAATCAGAATACTATAGTAATACATGCATACCCATGTTTATAGCAGCACAATTCACAATAGCCAAATAATGGAATCAAGCTAGGTGTCCATCAACAGATAAATGGATTACAAAATTATGGGATATACACACAATGGAATTCTACTCAACAATCAAGAAGAACAAAATTATGTCACTTTCAGGAAAATGGATGGACCTGAAGAACATTATGCTAAATGAGATTAACCAGTCACAGAAAATGAAGGGTCATATTGTTTTCTCTCATATGCAGAAACTAGGGAGTAGTAGGGATACCAGAGGGACTTCAGATGATGGAGGAGAAACTTCAGTGGAGCCAGGGAGGTGGTCTAGGGAAAGGGGAGGAGGGAGGATCAATGAAGGAATCAGAATACCAATGTCGATCTCAATACCCTGTATGGGGAAGAGGGGGGATGGGAAGGGAGCCGGGGGAAAGCCCACTAAGTACTGTGTGCGTGTATGTCACTATCACTATGAACTACATGATAGGAGACTATAATGCACCAATAAAAGTACAAAAAAAAATTATCTCGCACAACCTCAGTCCTTGCTTATCTGTTTGGAAAGCATTCGAACAGAAAGCACAGAAGGGAAATGCAGGCGGTTTACTTAGAGAAAAGAAGGCGCCATGTGACGAAGTTCGTGGGGAGAGGGGAAAGGGTCACACTCCAGGGGAAAGAGCGTGTGGACCGGGCCATTCCCAGGAACGGCAAGGTGGCCTGGGGCAACGGGGTGCGCTCGAGAGATGAGCTCTAGAGTGGTCCCTTTCCAGGTATTGAAAGCAGCGTGGAGTGTTCCACGCATTGGGTTTTATAGTCCCTATGGATACCTTCTTTATACATATTGCATTTGGGGTGATTGACCGCCCTTTGTACATCACACTGGAAGTGACCCTGCATTGCTTCTCGGCGCGTCTCCCATAGGGGAAGGGGTCAAAGTGAGACTTTGCAGGTCCAGTCCATCCCAGCTGGCCCCATCGGCTAATGTCTAGCTAACAAAATCACTACAATGTCATCCTGCAAAAGCGAACCAGATTGCTATACATTTTGTTTAACCCAAATGGCCTCTTTTTCTTCTTAATAAAATAAAAACCAATTAAAAACATATAAAAGCACATACAGTAAATATCTCCTATAATCCTACACCACCACCCCCAGAAGTAGCTGCCTGAGCAGCCCCCAGGCCTATCCTCCTTGCACAAACAAGGAAACTGAGCCCAGAGAGCTGATAAGGAGTGGAGCACTGGGACCCAGGCGGCTCTCAGCCTGCCCAGGTACCCTCTGAATTGAAAATTATTCTGAGCCAGATGTGGTGGCGCATACCTGTAATCCCACTACTTGGAATGCTGAATCAGGAGGATCACAGGTTCGAGGCCAGCCTCAGAAACTTAGCAAGCCTCTGTTTCAAAATAAAAAGAGCTGGGGGTGTAGCTCATAGGTAGAATGCCCCTAGGCTCAATCCCCAGTGCCACACACCAAAAAATAAAAATTATTCTGAAGGTAGGATGGCCAACAAAACCGGTGACTTATCTAAGACATCAATTTGGGCTATCTTGAAACATTTTATACATGATTTTGTTCATTGTTTATTTTTTTTAAAGACTGAAACATAGAAAGCCCTGCTAACAGACAGCATTTGGCTGAATTCAAAAAACACCAAGATGCAGCTATCTAAAGATCACATTGTTATTTGGATTTTTTTCCCCTTAACTTTATCCTCATCCCTGGGTTTTGAGGCATCCAAAGTGCAGAAGGAAAGCTTTTTAATCACTGAAAGAGTGCTCTGTCATGTATATGAACCCCTCGCCATTTATTTATATTCTTTTTTTTCGGTAAGGGGACTGAACCCTGGGGCATTCTACCCCCAAGCTACACCCCCAGCCCTGTTTTTTATTCTTTCTTTTGAAACAGGGTCTCGCTAAGTTGCGGAGAGCCTCACTAAGTAGCTGAGGCTGGTGGTGAAACTGCGATCCTCCTGTCTCAGCCTCCCAAGTACTGGGATTACAAGCGTGCGCCACCACGCCCGGCTCCATTTATTTATATTATAGAGGGGTGGCTTACCCCTACTCCCTACCAGACCTCCCTTTTACTGTATAATTCCTGAGAATTCATAAAGGGCAAGGAATACAGAAAGGGGAAATTATTTACTTGAAGGGCTTTTACATTGAAAGGAAATGGCTCAAATAAATGCAACTGTTTGCAAAGAAAAAGCTTCAAAGCCTTTAAGAAGTCACCTCCCTCTAAATTAGCTTGTGACACTACTCTTCTATTTAAAAGGGAAAGAGATGAAAGCAAGTTAACCCTCCATAAACTCTCCCTCCTGGTATAACCAGAGTATCCATACAATGCCTCTTTGCTTAGCAGATCTAATAGAAAAAGACAGGCAAGAACCAGTAATCAGCAGGGTTGACTGCTATTGTTGTGGGGAGAGACACCCTTCCCCTCAGGACTCCATCAGATTCTTCTTTCCCCCTGTCTCATTTTGAGTTATTCTAACTTGACATGAGAATGCCCCAGAAGGTGCTATGGAAATACAAAACTTTCTGGGAAATCATTTCAAAGCAAAAGCTAAATATTTCCTTACAATCCTTTTTTTTTTTTTTTTTTTGGTACTGGGGATTGAACCCAGGGACATTCATTCTATCTCCAAGCTACACCCCCAGCCCTTTTTATTTTTTATTTTGAAACAGGGTCTCACTAAGTTGCTTGGGGTCTTGCTAAATTGCTGAGGCTGGCCTCCAACCTGTGATCCTCCTATCTCAGCCTCTCAAATACTGGGATTACAGGCCTGCACCACTACACCTGGTACAATCTTCTTAGAAAATGTGAAAGTACTCCTTTTTTTTTTCCCAGTGCTGAGGATGGAACCCAGGGCTTTGTACGAACTAGGCAGGTAAGTGCTCTACCACTGAGCCACAACCCCAGCCCCATAGCCACCACTTAAGCTAAAGCTCATTGATATTTAGGATTGAGTGTTTCACTTGCAAAAAAAAAAGGGGGGGACTTCTCTGAATCTTATGCCTAGATTAGAATTCCAAACTCCTAAACAGGTTGGTTTTGATTTATTTTAAATTATTATTATTATTATTATTATTATTATTTTCGTACTGGGGATTGAATCCAGGGGTATTCTACCTCCGACCTACACCCCCAGCCCAATTTTATTTTTATTTGGAAACAGGGTCTTGCTAGGTTAATGAGAGTCTCACTACTTGCTGAGACTGTCCTCAAACCTGTGATCCTCCTGTCTCAGCCTCCCAAGTACTGGGATTACAGGCGTGTGCCACCATGCCCAGCGATTTATTTTAAATTATGAGATGACAAATCTTTCAGACTGATTGAGGATCTCCTGATTACTATAAAAGGATACTCCTCTGGGTCTAGGAAACCCTAAGGGTACTTGTTCTATGGCATTGTGGGTCTGCATATTATTTCAAAAAGCCAAAACTTACTTCCTAAAATATACAGCAAATTCTAAAAATAAATGACAAGAGGGAAATGGAAGTTATTTAGTAGGTGCAGAGTTTCTACAGGGGAGGATGAGAAAGGCCTGGAAATGGGTAGCGGTAAAGGTTTACAACCCTGGGGCTGTGGCTTGCCCTTGAGTGGCACGCTTAAAATGGCTAAAGTGGGCAATTTTATGGTATGCATATTTTACCACAAAAAAAGTTTCATAAATAAATGAGAGCTTTATACTTGAAATGTTAAGTAGTTCCGCCCTAAGAAATAAACCCCCAAATCCCATGTTTCTGGAGGATAAATTGGCTGTCATATCAGACATCTAATAATATGAAATCCTTTGATATATAAATTCCACTTCTGTCAATTTATCCTGGGGACATAATTTTATTTTTTATTGTTTTATATAATATATTTTATTTATATAACATCATACATGTATATCTTTAAGTTTTTACTGGTGCATTGTATTGTGCATGAGAGTGAGATTCATAATGGTACATTCACATACCCACATAACATTTTTTGGTCTGTTTCTTTCCCCATACCTCTCGTTTCCCTCCTCCTCCCTCCCCGTACGTGATAGTGAGATTCAGAGCAATATATTCACATACACATATGACATTATTCGGTCTTTTTCCTTCCCTGTACCTCCCCTTTCCCTCCCTTCCTCTCTCTTCCTATCCTTTTCCTCTCTTCTACTGGTCTCTCTCTTAATTTTCATGAGGTTGCTTTTTCCTTTTTTCTCTCTAGTTTCCACATATGAAAGAAAACATACGACCCTGACTTTCTGAGACTGGCTGATCTCACTTAGCGTAATACTCTCTAGTTCCATCCATTTTCCTGAAAATGACACCTCTTCATTCTTTTTTATGGTTGAGTAACACTCCACTGTGTGTATGTGCACATTTTTTTTTATCTTCTGTTGACAGACACCTCGGTTAGTTCCATAACTTGGCTATTGTGAATTGTGCTGCTATAAGCAGGGGACTGCATGTATTGCTATAATATTCTGACTAAAGACAATTTTAAAATGTGCACAAAATCGACATGTAGAAGAGCGTTTATGATAACATTATTTGTGGGAGCAAATTGTTAAGAAAATATTGGGAAGATCTAAACAATATTAGATTAATAAATTCCAATTAAGTGTAGTAAAAAATTCCTTTACCTTCCAGCCACTCCTACCTAGTATCTTTGTCTACTCTTCTGCCTCCAATTTTACACTCCATTTGGACATTTCTCTACTTCTTTTTTTTTTTTTTTTTTTTTTTGCGGTACCAGGGATTGAACGCAGGGGCGTTCTACCTCCGCGCTACGCCCCCGGCCCTATTTTTTTTTTATACTTTATTTTGAAACCATGTCTCACGAAGTTGCGGAGGGCCTCACTAAGGAGAGGGACAGACAGAGAGACAGGGAGAGAGAGAGAAAACGAGAGAGCTGAGGCTGGCCGCGAACCTGGATCCTCCGGTCTCCGCCTCCCAAAGTACTGGGATTACAAGCGTGTGCCACCACGCCCGGCTCTCTACTTCTTAAGTTTTCCTCTTCACTGCCATTGGCTCACTCAGTAAAAACTTATTGACACCTGGACCTGCCCTAGGGGTAGGAATGAAGCTTTCACAACTCAGGTAGTTCCTCTTCTCATGAAACGTATGGCCTCCAGAGGGACCCAAAGAAGAAAATGGGCAATTATAATATCACATGACCAGCACCGCAATGTGGAAAATGCAGGCTGCACTGCGGGTATGTGGTCGTTCCCCTGAGCTAGAGCGAGGAGCTTCCAAGATGACGTCCAGGGTGACGTGCAGGATGAAGAGAAATTAAGGAGAGGAAGGAAGAGGGGGGCAG
The DNA here is from genome assembly GCA_004027185.1 of Glis glis. Classification (NCBI taxonomy): domain Eukaryota; kingdom Metazoa; phylum Chordata; class Mammalia; order Rodentia; family Gliridae; genus Glis; species Glis glis. The sequence continues at coordinate 54,929 of PVJS01002297.1, read as the reverse complement.
AGATAATAGCACATCTAAAGACTCGGCGGTAACAGACAGTGAAGTAGACTCAAGAAACTGGATGTGTTTCAGAATGGGGTGATTATAGGATGCCAGGAAAGTACAGCAAGAAATACATCTGTGAGCAGTTGCTTCAAAACAACGTCCACACTGAGCATCCTTAATCTGAAAATCCAAAATCTGAAATGCTCCAAAATCCGAAACTTTCTGAGCACTGACAGGATGCCGCAGGTGGACAGTCCACTCCACACCTGACCTCACGTGAGGGGCCACAGTGGAATGCAGGCGCATTAAAAATATTGCATCAAATTGCCTCCCATCTAGGTACATAAGGTGTATATGAAGCATACATATTTTGTGTTCAGACATGGGTCCCATCTCCTTGTTATCTTATTATAGGCAAATGTTCCAAAATCTAAAAAGAAAAAAACTGAAGTGCAAAATCTGAAATGCAAAACACTTCCGGTCGCCAGCATCTCAGACAGTAAATACTCACCCCGGGGGTGCCCCTGGGAGGGGAGGGGAGGAAGTCAAGGCAAAACTGCACAGAGAGTACAGTGAGCTCCGGCACAGGTCCCGGCAGAGCCTGGCCAAGCCCACGGGGCCAGGAGCTGCGCCAGCCTGGGATTCAGGTTCAGCGGGTCCCGTGGCTCCTCCTTGGGATTTGGGGAAGTGGTCTGAAGCAGGAGCCCTCCCCACAGTAGGACAAGTCCTTCCTTGGAGGAGACATGCAGGGCATATCTCCAGCCACCACAAACACAAGTCCCTTCCTTTCTACCTCTTGAATGGCTCATGTCAATTTTTTCTCTCCCCCCTCTTCCTACTTTCCAAAATTCTAGGGAGGCCTTCCCCGGGCACCCTTGTCTCACCCTAGCTCCCCTCTGAACCCCTCTCCACTCTCTAGTTAAAGGCCCAAGTCCAATTACCATTCCCCTGCTCAAAACCCTTCCGTAGCTTCTCAACACACTTAGGGTGAAGTCTGAACTCCAAGGTCAGTGTTGGAGGACCAAGGGCATCTGAAAACCCAGATGCCTGTGGATCAGAACCCTCTGCTCTTGGTCTGGTAGTTCTGACTTCTCTCTCAAGTCCCAGCTGAAATACTCTTCTCTCCAAAAAGTTAGAGTTGCACCCTATTCTCCGACATCACTATGGAGTGGATTTCCACTTCCTGTGTGCTCATCCCTCACTGAACTGGAAGCTCTACTGTGGCAGGGACCGTGTCAGTCTGGCTAATGTGGACAAGCCAGCCAAGACACATAACACTCGGCTTGGAAACAAGCAGACTGTGGAGCGCTGACCTGTGGAAACCTGCTCAAGACACATTGCTCAGCAAGAAAGCCAGTTTCCCAGACAAGAATCATGCCTTCATTCCATTTGGCAGAGCAGAACATTCCCAGAAAAAAAGAAATTTCAAAGGACAAATACCAACACGACCATTGACATTTTCTCAGGTACATAACCAATCTACTCGGTAAAGAGGTAGAGCTGGGTAGAGTAGCACACACCAATAATTCCAGTATTTGGGAGGCTAAGTCAGGAGTATCACAAGTTTGAGGCCTTGCCAACTTTGCAAGACCCTGTCTCAAAATAAAAAGTAAAAAGGGCTGGGGTGTAGCTCAGTGGTAGAATGCCCCTGGGTTCAATCCCCAGTACCATACACACACACACTCACACACACGCACGCACGCACACACACACACACAAAGAGGGGCAGGCTATTAGTCTTTTCTTCATTTTGTTTTTTGTTTGCCTGTGTTTTCTAGAATTTGAGGAGGCATGAAAAATTTTTTTCTTTAATAAAAATAATAAAGATGTCTTTTATAGAAAATAAATTTAGGAAATTCTAGATTTTGAGCTGCAAAAGCTGATTATTGCAGAATACATAACTTTGCTGAGAACAGACTTCAAAATTAATTTGTTAAATCTACAAAACTAATGGCATTTACTTAACTTCTGACTCTTAAGCTCAAGGGTCAGAATTCTCGAGGTTTCCCTGTTGCATTCCGTTTCTATTAAAAAGGAAAATACCACTGCTTCCCTAGAAACAGGCTTTGTTTCTCAACGATGGTGTTATCATTGCTAAATTTTTCCTCTTTTCATTAAACCTGTATGCTTTGGAAGAATGTTTTAAGCACTATCAGAAAGCACTTCATCGGCGAGTTATTTTTCTTGTGCTAATTGACCATTTCTCACAATATTCTGGACTGTAGCAGAGCAAGACCAAGCACACCTCAGCCCTTCTCTCTAGGTGGGACCTATTGTTAGGTCTATCAGTTTGTTAATCAGGATGAGACAATTGCATATTTAGTCTACATTTGTGCTTATTCAATGCCAATATCTTAATTTCAAGAACAGCAGGTTTTATCAGTTGTGTGTGAAAACCACTTCACAGCACATATTTGATCTTCTCTCCTTTTGTAGATTTCCTCAGAAGGAAATCTTTGCTCTCTGGTTTCTTTCCTCCCCTCCGCACCCCATGGGGAGCAGCAGGACTGTAGGCAGCAGCTACTCTGGGGGTATGCAGGTGGCCCTGCTGCTGCTGACTGCAGGTTGATTGAGAAGGTTAACTGAAAACCCAGTTTATTTTGACACCTAGGTGAGAATGATATTTGCAAATTACAACAGAACAATTCAAATATTGTTATGCACGTATATGAAGCTATCACTATCAACAGCACTAACATTGATGGGGAGGGAAGGGGGAGAGCGGGGTGGGAGGTGGAGGGAAACACACCAAGGGCTGTGTGCATGTATAAATGTATCCCTTTGACTGAAATCAGAGAATTACAGGAATATATGCATGTCCATGTTCACAGCAGCACAATTCATAACAGCCAAATTATGGAACCAACCTAGGTGACCATCCACAGATGAATGGATTACAAAATTATGGGAAATACACACAGTGGAATTCTGCTCAGCAGTAAAGAAGAACAAAATTATGTCATTTGCAGGAAAATGGATGGACCTGAAGAACATTATGCTAAGTGAGATTAGCCAGTCACAGAAAGTGAAGGGTCATATGTTTTCTCTCATATGCAGAAGCTAGGGAGTAATCGGGATACCAGAGCAACTTCAGATAATGGAGGAGAAAATGCAGTGGAGCCAGGGAGGGGGTCTGGGAGAAGTGGGGGAGGGAGAGAGAGGATCAATGAACAAATCACTTCCATCGACATTATGTCCATATGTGAGAATACCAATGTCAATCTCAATACCCTTTATGGGGAAGGGGGATGGGGAGGGAGCCGGGGGAAGCCCACCAAGTGCTGTGTGCATGTATGTCACTATCCCTATGAACTACATTATGATGGGAGACTATAATGCACCAAGAAAAGTATATAAAAAATGTATCCCAAGCCGGGCATGGTGGCACACGCTTGTAATCCCAGTACTTGGGAGGCTGAGACAGGAAGATCACAGATTCATGGCCAACTTCAGTTACTTAGTGAGGCCCTCCACAACTTAGTGAGACCCTGTTTCAAAATAAAGAATAAAAAATAGGGCTGGGGGTGTAGCTCAGAGGTAGAATGCCTCTGGGTTCAATCCCCAATACCACAAAAAAAAATTTTTTTAATGTATCCCTTTGAATCACACTATGATGTATAATTACAATATACCAATAACAGTATATTTAAAAACAGAAGAAAAGAAGAAGACGGAAGAAGGAGAAGAAACTCAGTTCCGTTTGGAAAAGAGGGAAGGTGGAAAGGGTGTAGGAGCCATCAGGGTGAAGGATCTCTGAAAGGTGAGTAAAGGGGACGAGCCTCAGACAAGATCAAGGCTCAAAAGAGGGCTGAGAAAGCTGGTGGGAAACATCTCCTTCATTGTCTCCCCAGGCTTCTTAGAGAGGCTGTTGGCAACACAATGGTCCCTGAGCCCAGCTGTGGGCCTCACTGCCTCTCGAGTTGACAGGAAAGACGAGAACTGGCACTAAGCAAGTAGCTTCTATACACGACCCGCCTGACCTTACCAAGAACCTTCAAGGTGGGGCACCATTACTGTCCTCATCTTTCAAACAGGAACTGATTCAGAGATGTGACCAAGGTCCAAAGCCCCATTTGTACCAGCAGCCCACTCTCCTCTTACTGTCGCCCTTCAAACTAATAAGAAGGGGCTCCCGCCTTGGACCTCAGCTTTTCTCCAACCAACCTCACTCCCTCCAGGATGCCACGCTCTCCCAGGGTTTACATCCCAGCTAGATGCTAATCTGGCTCACGCTGCCATCCTTCCTGCCCAGTTCCACCTCCACAGAGCATTCCGTCTGCTCACCACCCACTCTCCCACAGCAAGCCTGCCCTCGGGCTCCCACTCACAGGTGCAGCCCCGTTTCTCTTCTTTCAGTAGACCGACCATGAATTTGTAGTCATCTTTGACGATCCTCCTCCATCTTTTTTCTTTTCTTTCCTCTTCCTCTTCCTCTTCTTCCTCTTCTTCTTCTTCTTCTTCTTCCTCTTCCTCTTCCTCTTCTTCCTCCTCTTCTTCTTCTTCTTCTTCTTCTTCTTCTTCTTCTTATTCTTCGGATTGAACCCAGGGGCTTCTGAACTACAGCCTCAACCCTTTTAATTGTTTTGAACCTGGGTCTCACTGAGTTGTGGAAGTTGGCCTCAAACCTGCAATCCTTCTGTCTCAGCCTCCCAAGTACCGGGATTACAGGCTTGCACCACTGCACCTGCTTGATTCTTCTTTATCTCCCCACCTGTGACCCAAGGGGGAAAATGCTCTTGATTCTACTTCAGAATCTATCCAGAAGGCAATGCCTCCCCCACCTGCACTGTCCCACCCAGCTTCCGCCTCCACCTGGCCCTCCATGCATTCCCAGCTCGGTCACCTCCCCTGCCCCCAGGCTTACCTAGTGCTTCCTGGAAGCGTCTGAAGCTGCTTGGCACCTAGCTTGGGACCTCCTTTCCCTAACCATCTCCCTGCCCCCTGCAGTTCCCCAGGTGCACAAGGCGCACATCTCTTCCTGCTGGGTGCCCTTCTACCGGACACACGAACACACCGTCCCTCCGGGACTCTTCCCATCCACTCTCTTCAGAAGAGCATCGCCCTGGCGCACTCCTCCTAACCCCTTTTCAGCCTCATTTCCCTACTTGGTCCTGAGCACCATCTGCCCTGCTGTTGGTCCTCCTTGATTTGTGATAGGGTTACATTCCAATAAATCTATCCCAAGTTGAAAATGCATTGAATCCGCCTAACCTACCCACCATCGTAGCCTAGCAACACGGCACACCGTAAGCTCCCCATCCCAGGAGTGTGTTCTATCATTCTTTCTCTTTTAACTGAACAGAAAACTTCTCCTCTTAAATGCTCACCCATCTTTGTCTTTTAACATAAAATGAAATATGCCATTTTAACCATTGGTTAGTGTAGAGTTCAGTGGTATTTAGGTACAGTCAGTGTGGCGGAACCATCACTGCTACCCATTTCCAGAATTTTAATCATTCCAAACAGAAAGTCTGTACCCCCTGAATTGCTCCTCTCCACTCCTCCCCTTGGCACCTGGCACCCACCACCCTTCTACTTTCTCTATGATCCTGACTCTCCGGTATCTCACGGGCGTGGAACAGTACAGTATTTGTGCTTTTGCGACTGGCTTATTTCACTTAGCATGATGTCTTCAAGGTACATGTGTGTTGTAGCATGTGACAGACTCTCCCCCCTTTTTTTTTTTTTGGTACTGGAGATTGAACCCAGGGGTACTCTACACCCTCGAGCTACACCCCCAGTCCTTTATTTTTCTTTTTTTTTTTAATTTTGAAACAGGGTCTTGCTAAGTTGCTAAGGCCAGCCTTGAACCTGTGATCCTCCTGTCTCAGCCTCCCAAGTACTGGGATTACAGGCGTGCGCCACTATGCCCTGCTAAGGTCAGTGGAAACTTCTATGTGGTGACTCCCCACACTGCGCAGGTCTGGGTACGAAAACACCAAGTTTTCTCAAGTCACCCTAGGATTGTCTTGGGCCCCAACTGGAAAGCGCTCTTCCTTTCTCCCTCTTCCTGTGGCCTCCCAGGCGGCTGCTGCATGGCTCCCACTGGCCCAGGCTGCCCCCCTCCTCAGGGTGGGATGCTTCCTCACTATTCAGTAAGAGGAAGAGGTGGACAGAAAGTGGAGCCGGCCGCTGGGCAGCGGGGCCCTGCAGGAGGAGCACTTGTGAGCTGAGGGAGGAGTGTGCAGGGGGAAGAAAGGCCGGGCTGGGCGAGCCGAGCCCGGCAGATAAGGATCTGGCCCTCTCCCTCCTTTTCCTTGTTCCTCAGTGCTGGCTGCCGGGCTCACCCACCCTGCGCCTTTTAACTGTCAGGCAGCCAGTGCCAAGCGCTGGGCGAGTCATTGCCGATGACATGTGAGTTGTGTGTGTTCCAAATTGGCCTTCCTGCCTTTCTGCAAGAAAAACAAACTTGAGCTGGACCCCGCAAACATGACAGGAAAAACAACAATCCTTGTCGTGGCTGATACTGCAAACGGCTGGTGTCTCCACCCCCACGCCGGGCCCTGAAGAAGACGGGGTATGTCCTCCTGCTCGCGCTCAGACGTCCTGGCCATGCATCTGCAATGACCTATGGAGGCTATCTTGAGAGGTCCCTTCTCGACCCCACGATAGAACCAAGGGGCATGTAGCCCCCTTCCAGAAAGGCAAGGGCAGCATGGGTGGGTGCCCCTCGTCTGATATGCTTGGAACCAGAAGTGTTCAGATTTGGGGTGTTTTTTTTTTACTCTGGACTCTCTACATGTACATAATAGTGTATCTTTGGGATGAGCCCCAAGTCTAAACATGAAATTCACTCATCTTACATTCACTTATCTTAACACATCTTACATGTATAGGATGAAGGTAACTTCACACAATATTCTGAATAGGTCTGGGCATGAAGCAAAGTTTCATGGTATGGAATTTTCCACTTGTGATATGATGTTGATGCTCAAATAGTTTCAGATTCTTGGAGCACTTTGGGATTTGGATTTGCAGATTAGGGACACTCGACTTGACTCATAGGTGGCTTTGGACAACACAGTGATTAGGCAACAGAGCCTGGTTCATGCTCACCAGTATCCAGCCTGACAGTTCCTACTGTCTCAGCCTTCCACGTGCTGGGAGCATAGGCATGCACCACCACACCTAATTCAATATGCACTTTTAGAATTAATAAATTCAAATTCTTTTTCTGTATCTTTTTTTCTTTTGTAAACTTTTTTGTTTTGTTTAAAAATGGCTTTATAAGCCGGGCGTGGTGGCGCAGGCTTGTAATCCCAGTACTTGGGAGGCTGAGACCGGAGGATCCAGGTTCGCGGACAGCCTCAGCTACTTAGTGAAGCCCTCCGCAACTTCGTGAGACCTGGTTTCAAAATAAAGTATAAAAAATAGGGCCGGGGGTGTAGCTCAGAGGTAGAACGCCCCTGGGTTCAATCCCCGGTACCGCAAAAAAAAAATGGCTTTATAAAAGGGTTTTTATAACCCCCCAAAAGAATTAATAAATTCAATTAATACTGACATAGATACAAATGAAATCATAAGATATTAGGGATATTAAAATCACTTGTACACTTTGGAAAGGGGAAGTGAGTAAGAACAGAAATGAATAAAACTGCATGATTTAATGGTTGCTGAAGCTGGGTGATAAGTATGCGGGGTCCACTATTATTTTGTTAATTTTTATATACATATGAATTTTTTATAATAAAATGTTTTTTAAAAAAACACAAGTAAATTTGATTGCTGGATACAAGGTCATCAGACAAAAATATATTCCTATAAGTTAGTAAAAGAGCTACAAAACTTTTTTTAATATAACATATCAAATAGCCAACTATACTTCTTTCGGGGTTTGTTTGTTTTGTGGTTGGTGCTGGGGATTGAACCCAGGAGCATTCTACCTCTGAACGACACCCCCAGCCCTTTTATTTTTTATTTTGAAACAAGCCCTCACTAAGCCCCTGAGGGCCTGGCTAAATTGCCGAGGCTTACCTCCAACCTGTGTTGCTCCTGTCTCAGCCTCCCAAGTACTGAGATTATAGGTGAGCACCACTGGTCTGGGCAGTTAAGTATACACAAGACTTGTACCCAGAAGACTGAACATTATCCAGGGGAAACTGAAGAACATATAAGTAAATAGATGGGTATATCTTGTTCACAGATTGGAAAGCTCGGTGCGCCACTCTGAAATGTCAACACTTCCCCAAAATCATCCATAGATTAAATGCATCTCAAAATCCTAATATCATACATACATAACTGGAGAAACTAAAACAGACTAAGAGAAGCCAAGATACCTTTTTTAGACTGACACATAATAATTTTACATATTTATGGGGTAGAGTGTGATAATCTGATATATGTATACAATGCATAATAATCAAATCAGGGAAACTTGCATTTCTACCTCCTTAAACATTTAGCAAGTCTATGTGTTGGAAAACTTCAAACTTCTCTCTGCTCGTTCTTTATAAAACATAGTAAATTGACAGGCATGGTGGCACATGCCTATAATCCCAGTACTTGGGAGGCTGAGACAGGAGGATCGCAGGTTCCAGTCCAGCCTCAGCAATTTAGCAAGACCCTCAGCAACTTAGTAAGACCCTGTTTCAAAAATAAAAAATAAAAAGGGCTGGGGGTAAAAACCCAGAGGTGGAATGCCCCTGGGTTCAATGCCCAGTACAAAAAAAAAAAAAAAGAAACAGTAAATTGTTGTAAACTATGGTCACCTTCCTGTGCCATAGAACATTAGAACTTATTCCTCCTATGTAACTTTATTTTGGTACCAGCTCTCTAACCTCTCCCTAGCCCCAACCACCCTCTCGCCTTTCCCACCTGCGAGTGACCACTATTCTACTCTGCTTTTAGAAAATCAACTTTTTAAAGCCAAGATACTTTGAACTAGAAAAGTAAGGTGAAAAAAAACCCTGCCCTATCTATTATGAAGCTACAATAATCAAGACAGTGTGATTGTGTCACGGGATAGGAAATAGAGCAGCAGAATAGAATCAATGGCTGCAAAGACATGCACAGATCTGGCCTCACACCTAAGGAGAAGCAGACTGAAGGGAGGAGGGAAGCAGTCTCCCAGCTGAAGTGTGCGGGAATGGAGTACCACAGGAAAGGACACTCAAGCCCATCTCACATTCCAGAAAGATTTTACACTAAAATGTGAGAGAGAAAACAATCCAGTTTCTTTTTTTTTCTTTTTTTGCAGTACCAGGGATTGAACCCAGGGGCATTCTACCTCCAAGCTACACCCCTGGCCCTATTTTTTATACTGTATTTTGAAACCGGGTCTCACAAAGTTTTGGAGGGCCTCACTAAGTAGCTGAGGCTGGCCGTGAACCTGCGATCCTCCGGTCTCTGCCTCCCAAGTACTGGGATTACAAGCATGCACCACCACGCCTGGCTAAAACAATCCAATTTCCAAAAGACACCACAAGGGAATCATTTCATGCCCTGTGGTAAGGAAATATGTTTTTTATTTATTTGGGATTTTTGTTGTTGTTGTGTGTCTTTGTTTGTTTGTTTGTGGTACTGGGGGCATTCCATTTCTGAGCTACAACCCAATCCTTTGTTTTTTTTATTTTTTTGAAACAGGGTCTCACTACATTGCTGAGGCTGGCCTCGAACCTGTGATCCTCCTGTCTCAGCCTCCCAAGTACTAAGATTACAGATGCATGCCACTGAACCCAGATAGAAATGTGTTTTTAAATAGACAATGAGTGCAATCATAATAGAAAAATGTTTTATGTATTGAAGTACCTTAAAAATAAGAGTTCCTCCTCATCAAAAGATTAAGTGAATAAGTGAATGAAAATATCAGCCAGAGGTTAAGGAAATACTTGTAATATATGCACGTGAACAACAAAGGAACCATGTCAAGAATATAAGACTTCCAAATAAATAATAAAGATAGAGATAAGCCAGCAGGAACATGGGCAGGGCTCTTGATGCTCATTTACAAACTGGACAGTCATTAAGTAGATGAGAGTACACTGAACCTCATAAGTAATTGGAGAAATGTAGATTAAAATGGCAATAATTTAAACTAAAAAAAAAAACAATACCAGTATTTGTTGAGTACATGAAACAATGTGAACACTCACATGCTATTATGCTATGGAAAATAAGGGAGTAGCTCATTGGTAGAGCACCCCTGGGTTCAATCCCTAGTACTGCAAAAAAAAAAAGGCAAGTTACAAACTTAGAAAATAGTCTCAATACACACAACCAGAAAGAAACACTAGCATAGTACATAAATAATTCATATCAGTTAATGAGAAAAGTTACTGAGAACCCAAAAGATTAAAGGGGGAAAAACCTAAGTTGGCATTTCACAAAAGAGAAACACATATGGTCAATAAACATGTCTAGTGTCATAGAGACAAGGGAAATGAAAATCAAGAGGACAATGAGATATTGTTATCAATTCATTTGCTTAGCAAAAGTTAGAAAGTTGTAACAATAACCAGGAGAGACAGTGAAGCCACTGTGCCTGGGCAACATGACTAGAGGAGGGTCACTTGGAGAATCCATGTTGTAAAGCAGTCCTGGATGGTCTTTAGGAACTGAACATTCTCCTATCTGTGTATACGTCAGAAGAAAGCTTTCATAGGTGAATCAGATCAAGAAGAATCACAGTACCCTTGCTCCAGCAAAAACTCGCAAATAACTCAAATGCCTGAAAAATCATGTAGTAGAGTCACACATAGGAAAATGCATGAAAAATCATGTAGTAGAGTCACACATAGGAGTTATCATAGACGAGCCAACACAACTAAATGACTGCAGAAAACACCAAAATGGAAGAATCTTAGCAATTCACCTAATAATAGGTGAATAAAGTTAAGTTTCCAGTAATTTCATGAAGCCTGACATCTTTTTGAAAGTTAACTAAAAAGTACAATTAAATGAGAAATGATCACCCTTGGTGATTCCAAGATGGCGACTGAGGGAGACACCATGTTACGATCTCTCTGAGACATGGATCTCAGTCGCCGAGAAAGCAGCTTCTCGACAGAGAAGAAAAGCAACGAAAAATTGAACTAAACAACGAAAAATTTGAAACGCGATGGAATCAAAGCCAGAAGACAAAACAGAGGAAAGTAAAAAGCTCCAAGTGCCTTACCTAAGGAATGGTGGCGGAGCCATCTTGACCAGCCTGTGCCAGCAACTACCGACATTGCAGCTTCCACACACTGCCAGCAGAGAAGCCAGAGACCTGTTGTAAATCCAGCAGCCGCGGATCAGCAGCAACGAGGGCAAACAGCAACTCGCTCCATGTTTAGCAGAGACCTGAACGGTGGTGGTGACAGCAGCTGCAGCGGCACCATCCTGGTGGACCACACTGGCGGCTACCGGCATTGCAGCTTCCACATGCCACCAACAAAGACTCCAGCGACCTGTTGAAAATCCAGCAACCGCAGATCAGCAGCGACAAAAGCAAGCAGAAACTCACTCCACACTAGACAGAGACCTGAACTGCTGTGTCTGCAGAAGCAGCGGCAGCGCCATCTTGGTCGGACCACGCCAGTGGCTACCAGCATTGCGGCTTCTGTAGGCCACCAACAAAGAAGCCAGGGACCTGTTGTAAGACCAGCAACTGTAGATCATCAGCGACGAAAGTGAGCAACAACTTACTCCACACTCGGCAGAGACCCAAGTCCCCGGAGGCCTGACCAGAACCTGTGACAGTGGCTGAGCCCACCCACTTCCCTAGAGATTTGAGAGCAGTGCTCAATAAGACCGGAAGTCAATGAGCCACCCCAGGGGGAGACCACCCAGCGCAGCCACAGGGACTCGCGTGGCAAGCAATAGACTCGCGGGGTCTGAGACTTTGTGGATCACCCCCATGGAGGTAGGATTGGGGTCTGCTGTGGAACCCAGTAGATGCACAGATAAGCAGACAACCCCCAGCAACATTCAGGCAGGACAGACTTATAGCTTGCAGGTCACAGCACCCCTGCGGGGTTCCCGGGGATCATCACAGGTCACACAGTTGTGGTATCTGGGGAAAAATTAGACCAACCCAGCCCTCTTTGTGAAAAATGTGGAGTTCTGTATTTGCAGAGTCAGGTCAAAGCAACATCTGCCGCTTCTGTAGGCACAGACACAAGCCCAGAGCTCCTGCTGGCAACACCCACCATATGTGTAGACAGAGAGAGACGTAGGGGCAGCCTAGTGGAGAATGCAGAGACCCATACTTGCAGTGAGAATTGGGCATGCAGATGGACATTATATCGAGCAAGTGAGAATAACCATTCAGTAATGCTGTTCACCTTTAAGGCTCACCAAGTAGCAAATATCTACCTCCAGAATAAGATACTAAAAAGAAAAAGAGATTAGACATAGGAAAACTACAGAGTGACAGAAAGCTACCAAAACCAACAAAGATATAAACTTAAGAAACCTGAAATCATGAGAAGGAAGAATAGCAAAGAAACAATGAGCTCCCACAACCCCACAACAACAGAACCCGCCAACACAGAAGTGCAAAGATCACCAGAAGGACAATTCAGAACTTTAATAGTAGAAATGATACAGGATTTCCGAAAAGAATTCAGAGAGAGCCTGAAAGGATTGAAGGATCAAATAAACAAAGAATCTGACACCCTGAACAGGAATCAAAAAGAAGCTCTGAAGGAAGTGAAGGATGTAATAATTGAAATGAAGGCATCAATTCAAACTATCAACAATAGACTAGATCATGTGGAAAACAGAATCTCACTCTTAGAAGATAACCTCTCCAAAAATGAACGCATAGTATGTAAATTAGAAAAAGCAATTCAACAGCATGAATTGGACATTGAAGAGATCTCGGCCAATCTTAAAAGAGCAAACTGAAGAATAATAGACATAGAAGAGGGAATAGAAGCTGAAACCAAAGGAATCAACAATCTTTGATTGTATATTAGAATCTTTGTAATATACAGTCTTTGAAGTAATATTAGAAAATTTTCCAAACATAGAAAAAGAGGTCAACACAACAGGTACAGGAAACATATAGAACCCCTAATAGACAAGATCAGAGAAGAGGTTCACCACGCCACATAATAATCAAATTGACTAATGTAGAGGCCAAGGAGAGAATCTTAAAGGCAGCAAGAGTAAAAGACCAAGTAGCATTCAGAGGCAAACCAATAAGAATCATTTCCGACTTTCCAAACCAAGTCATGAAAGCCAAGAGGGCCTGGAACGACATATTACAAATTCTGAAAGAAAACAACTTCCAGCCAAGATTTATCTAACCAGCAAAGATATCTATCAAATTTGATGGCAAAATAAAAACCTTCCACAACAAACAAAAGCTGAAAGACTTTATGTCTTCCAAACCAGCACTAGAGAAAATACTTAAAGAGATTAATTACAAAGAAGAAATAATAAAGAAATGCCAGAACCAGAGAAACAATGATTTCCATCAAACAAACAACTAGGCAAAGAACAAACACTACCTCAAACAGAAATTAAAACTCAAAATGTTAGGAATTAAAACTCACCTCTCAATAATCACACTGAATATAAATGGTCTCAGCTCCCCAGTCAAAAGACATAAGGTGGCAAAATGGATTAAGAATCACAATCCATCTATATGCTGCCTGCAAGAAACACACCTTACAAGTAAAGATACGCACAAACTAAAGGTGAAGGGATAGAACAAGTTAATCCACGCTAACAGAACTCAAAAATAAGCAGGAGTAGTAACTTGCCCATTTTTTGATTGGGTTGTTGTGTTTTACCACAGGTCTTTGATCCATCTTGAATTGACTCTTGTGCAGGGTGAGAGAGTAGGGTTTATTTTCATTTTTCTGCATATGGTTAACCAGTTTTGAAAACACAATTTGTTGAAGAGGCTATCTTTTTTCCAGTATGTTTTTGGCTCCTTTGTCAAAAATCAATTGGCTGTAAGTATACAGATTTGTTTCTGAGTCTTCTATTCTGCTCCATTGGTCTATGTGTCTGCTTTTGTGCCAATACCATGCTGTTTCTATTACTATGGCTCTGTAGTATAGTTTGAAGGCTGGGGGTATAGCTCCAAGGTAGAATGTCCTAGGGTTCAATCCCTAGCACCAAAAAGAAAAGACTATAGCACTTCAGATATAAAGGAGTCCTGAAGTCTCTGTAATGTATTGGTTTAAAAGTACTGTTGTTCATTGGTCAAGAGAAAGCCCTCAGTTAAGTCCAGTTCTGGTCCAATGTACAAAGTCATTCACAGTTCCTGCTGCCATTTCTGTGCCAGTTGGTTAGAATTTGTTTTGATGAAACACAATAGTCAGTTTTTGTACCTCCCAGGCAAATGCTGATATAAATGGAAAACTTTGCTTATTCTTAGATTGTAAAAACCACATGCAATGCATGACATATTTGCAAAAAATAGCAATAAAAGCCAGGCTCGGTGGCGCATTCCTATAATCCTGTACTTGGGAGGCTGATTCAGGAAGATTGCAGGTTCAAGGCCAGCCTTGGCAACTTAGCAATACCCTCAGGAACCTAGTAAGACCATGTTTCAAAATAAAATGGGCTTGGGGTGTAGTCCAGAGGTAGAATTCCCCTAGGTTCAATCTCTAATACCAAAAAAAAAAAGGAAAGAATAGCCAGCAGTAAAGACATTTGAGGGTAACCAAAATATGGTTTATATAGTACATAAGAAGAAAATTTATTGAAATGGAAATGGTCAGCTGACAAGACAGTTCACAAAACCGTGTGTACAGAATGGTGTCAATTTGATAATAATGATAATAAACACACCCATATGTGCATGTAGAGAAATATCCAGAAGCAGTACTTGTGAGCTAGGAGGATCACAGGTTTGAAGACAGCTTCAGCAACACAGCGAGACTCTCAGCAACCTAGCGAGACCTTGTTTCAAAATAAAAAGGGGGTGGGGGTGGAGGTAGAATGCCCCTGGGTTCAATCTCCAATACTACAAAAAAAAAAGAAAAATATCCAGAAGAATATGCAAAAGTGTTACAGTAATGAGTTTAGACAAAGGGAATGTGGTATGTTTTCATTTTTAGTTGTTCAATTTTTTAATTTTCTACAGTAATAAGACGTTGTTGTCCATCGATGAAGCATGGAGGAGTCCTGTTTTTCTCCCCGAAGACTTAAAGTTGAAGCACGCTCTGAGATTACATTGGCTTCCAGGTTCAAAACCTCACTTTCCTGACAGAAGTCCCCGCCTGACTCCAGAGAGCTGAACATGGTGGCCTCTAATCCACAGCTCTCGCCTCCACCTCCAAAGGACAGCCCCAAGTGACTCAGACCTCAAGCCGTAAGGGAACACCAAGAACATTTTGGCAACATTTCCAGGTCTTCACACCACCCACATGAATAGCTGGAAGCCTGCGTTGCTATGGTAACCCCCGGGGGCCACAGCAAGGTGGCCACTCAAACAGAACAGACTGGGCGCTGGCATTCACCAGGAGGAATTAAAGGCCAAGTACAAGGAACTAGGTGACTGTCAAACTTCTCAACCCTTAGGGTCAGAAATGAGATCTCACAACAGGAAGACAGCACGCCAACTGATTTATCTTTCCTTTATCCTGTAGCTGGCCATATCGCTAAGCTGTGGGTGGAGCTTGTTTTAAAATTGCACAGGAATGTCTTTCCTTAACCAGAGCAGACCTGTAATTTGCAAATCCCAAAAGAGATCCAGCAGAATGGTAAGGGCAGATGCTGGGCTTATCAAGAATAAAGGAGGTCAAAGTTCAAAGACTTGGGAAAATCAAAATAGGATACCGGATGGTATTAATTTAAATAAACCAAATGTAGGGTTAAATAAGCCTGCGGGTGTTAAAGGTCACATCATTACTCAACTTCGGCCTTCTAAAACAATGCAGAAATAGGAATAAAATTACCTGCGAGACCCTGTTTCGAAAACAAAAAATAAAATAGGGCTGGGGATGTGGCTCGGAGGTAGAATGCCCCTGGGTTCAATCCCCAGTACTAAAAAAAAAAAACAAAAAGTAGGTGAGAGATGTCTCTAAAATTCACTGTCAGTGAAAATTTTCTTCCTATTTTTAACTACAGAAAATAATAAGAAAGGGGGTAGCTTTCTCTATTTCCCAAGATTTCTTTTGGCAGTACAAAGTTGTAATTGCATTTTTTCCCCACTTACACCAGCGTTGTTAACATTCATGGTAAATACAAGACACTTCTATTTAAGACTGATTTCACGATTGACTGAGTTTCAAAATAACAATTTTTAGCTGGGTATGATGGTGCACTCCTGTAATCCCAGTACTTGGGAGGCTGAGGCAGGAGGATCCCAGATTCAAACAAGGCCAGCCTCAGCAACTTAGTGAGGCCCTCAGCAACTTAGTGAGACCCTGTTTCAAAATAAAAAATAAAATAGGGCTGGGGGTTTAGCTCAGAGGTAGAATGCCCCTGAGTTCCATCCCCAGCACTTAGGAAGTTTAGGAGCTAAGGAAGTATATTAGCACCTAGAAAAAAATGGGTCTTAACTAGCAAAATAACAGATACATGAGTATGGATGAGATGGATTTGGTGAAAAAAAGTGAAACCTCTCCATTTCCCATATGGGCACGTGTGCACATGCACACATGTGCATACACACACACACACACACACACACACACACACACACACAAAGTGACTGCAATTCTTTCGTCACAAGTAACCAAATCTTCACATAGCTAAGACACTTCTCACTGAGGCAAAGTAAAGTTAGGCCTTGAAGCAAGCGATGCGCTCCTGGCAGCTCCCGGCAGCTCCCGGCAGCTCCGGGCTCCCGGCGGCGGCTCCGCAGGCAGCTCTGCGCACGCAGGTGGTGTTGGGAGCTCTGCTAGTCTCTCTTTCTGGCCAGCAGTGGTGAACTTGCCTCACCCAATACCAGGCAAAGGGGATGGGGCAGAAAACCGGTACCGCAGGCACAGGTGTCACAGCAGCAATCCCTGAAACCAAACTGAGTCACACTCTGGCACCTCTCTCCAGCCCTGTGATTGTAATCGCTTACATTTCCTAACATTTTGAGGAGTTAATCAGAGGGACAGGTAGGACTGGGGACTGGCCAGGGGCTACCAGGCCCGCTGTGGGATGTCTTCCTGGACGCCAGCAGTACCTACAAAGGATGAACGTGCACTTCTCAAAAGCCAGGGGCAGAGTAAAATTTGAGTTCTCAGCATGTTCCCAAGGGCCTTGGGCAGTGAAATTCAGCTGAGAATTGAAACTTCTTTACAATTGAGTAAAATGATCTTGCAGGCTATGACCATAAGTCTTAAACTCTTTTTTTTTTTTTTGTACTGGGTATTGAACCCAGGGGCATTTTTACCTCCCAATTACACCCCCAGCCCTTTTTATTTTGAAACAGGGTCTCACTAAATTGCTGTGGCTGGCCTGGGACCTGCAATCTTCTTGTCCCAGCCTCCCAAGTACTGGGGTTACAGGTGTGCACCACCACACCCAGCTAGTCTTAAACTATTAATATCAGTCTGGGAGACCTGGAATAGAGGGAGCCGGGTGAGAGACATGTTGGTTGAGAAAACAAAAACGTTTTCTCTTGGGCATTCTGTTTGTTTGCAATGAGGCAAACACTTCCCTCTCTAGCCAGCCTCCTCCAGTCACACCCGCCCCCAGTCTCCAATCAGTCCTCTCACAGTCTAGCTCATTAGCAGGATTTAAGAAGTCTACCACCCTTTATGGGAGGAGACTGTTCTTTGCAATTGCCTTATACAAACCTCCTTAAATGTTTGTTCTGAAGGTCCGTCTCCTGCCCTTGCCTGTGGCACTACTGTAAAAAGCTTTCTTCTTGGGTGCCAGAGTTCTTTCTCTTAGCTCTAGGAGACAGGATGCAGCACCAACACCCATATCTGAAAGCAGAAATTTGCATCTGATAAGACTCTTTTTGCATCTGATAGCGCACCTTTTTCCTGGTTGCAGTGGGTGCTTTTGAGATTGGAGGGAAGGGTGCTCTGAGCTTGCACTTTGGGGACAGCCTCAGGCTGCCTCTTGGAACCTCCCCAATAGTCGTTTTTTTCCTCTGGTGCCTTATCAACATAGCATGTTTGAAATCTGGCTTCTGAGTGAACTAAAATCAAGCAGGTGTTAAAAGGTGACTACTGGGAGAGGAGGGCGCTAGCATTGCTTGCATTCACGTGCTTAAGCGTGTTTGCGCATCACTAGTGGGGGAGCCCCGGAGACCTGAGCCCCCCAAATGCAATCAGTACTGTCCAAATCGCGAAGCCAAACAAAAGCTTGAAAATCACGATAAGAAAATTATCCGAAACGGTGGGACTGGCCAAAAACCTTGCAGAGGTGGGGGAGGGAGGTGCCTGGAAGCGGGGCTCCAGCCTGGGCTCCAGGCGGCCTGGGTTTGAGCCAGCTCCGCAGTTTGGGGCTGTATGCAGTGACACCTCACTTTGTGGCTCTTCACAACAGTCCCCCATCTATAGAGTAGAATAATAGTCCCTACCCCGTAGGTTTGTTGAGAAGATTAGTTTAGTATATACTGAGCACTTAGAACCATGCCCGGCATTATCCCTGTTGGAAAATATTTCCAGTTTCTCGGGCTGTAGCCTTTGACTACCTGAGCAATCACTCTAGGACAGGTGCAGGAAGTCACCCCTTCTGTCTGTGCTGTCTGTAAGCCAGCCCAAGACTCAGCCTAATGCACACTGGAACCAGCACACAGGAAGTCAAAGGGGAATGTATATCCTTCTCCGGTTTTCTATTTAAAAATCCATATGGGTTATATAAGATTCATTTCTAAAGTTTCACGGTTTGCGTTGGCATTTAAGTTCTCATATTAAAAACAAAACACAAAGCCGGGCGTGGTGGCGCACGCTTGTAATCCCAGTACTTGGGAGGCTGAGACAGTAGGATCCAGGTTCAAGGCCAGCCTCAGCTTCTTAGTGAGGCCCTCTGCAACTTAGTGAGACCCTGTTTCAAAAATAAAAGAATAAAAATTAGGGCTGGAGGTGGAGCTCGGAGGTAGAATGCCCCTGGGTTCCATCCCCAGTACCGAAAACAAAAAAAATTCAAGTGACCATAAGATGTGTTATTTTCACTAATAAAACAGATTCGGTCACTCTTCTTAAAGCCAATTTCATAGAAAAATAATGATGTTTTTGCAAAAATTCAAGCAAAACAACACTTTCAAAGTGGAATGTGACTGCCCCACCCTCCCCTCTCCCGGCAGCTCTAACTGTAAATAGTATTCGGCCACCCTGAAATCTACATATTAAATCTACTACTTGGCTTCTAAGAGTCAAAATCCAAGTACGGTATAACCATATCTGCCCCTTGCTAGCTGCTGAAAAAGAAAACAGGACAGTCATGTAACATTTCTTCAGAAACCTTATATCATCCAAGAATTAATATTTTTTCTTTAGACTCAGAGGCACCACGGTAGCTTTTCTAACAAGTCCAGGCAGTGGCATGAATTCTCTCAGGAATGGGGCTGAGCACATGCGCTCGCTGACCTGTCCCAGGTGAGGCTGTACATGCTCAGCGCCACAGTAGCAAGGCAGGTACCTTGGAACCCCCCTCCCAGCTGCTCGCAGCCTCTTCCAGGAAGCCTGCTGGCTTGCTGTCCCTGACCGGAGCCTCCTGGCCACTAGCAGTCAGTCCAGCCTCCTGGACCTTCAAGGAGCGAATTCTTACCCTGTAAATGGATCTCGGAGGCCATTTTTACAGTCAGCTCCGCCGAGCACTGGGAGACTCAGGTGATAACTCTAGGATGAGCTTGTCTTTGCTGAGAGCTGATCATTTTGAAGGAAGCACCTGAAACGAATACTGGTTTGGAGGTAGACTGAATTATATTTGAGTGTAAATTTGCAGTACATACGCACATACATAAATCATTTAAGAAAAACCAAGTCCTCCACAATATTTTATACCATAAACTTTATAAAAAGATAGAGAACATTACCAAGCCACGTGAAAGCTCTCCTTCACCCACCTGGATCCCATTCACTCTCCTTGCTCCCAGACATAATTACTAACCAGGATTTGGTAACCGTGTATCTTTCCCAGTCCTGTTTTTATAGTTTAACTACTGGTTCTATCTGTGTACACTTTGTGAGGCCCTCCGCAACTTAGTGAGACCCTGTTTCAGAATAAAAAATAGGGCTGGGAGTGTAGCTCAGAGGTAGAATGCCCCTGGGTTCAATCCCCAGTACTGCAAAAAAAAAAAAAAAGAAAATAGGGCTGGGGGTGTAGCTCAGAGGTAGAATGCCCCTGGGGTTCAATCCCCAGCACCAAAAAATTAATTAATTTTTTAAAAAAGTGCTCCTTTGGTTAAAAATTACCTGAAAACAAGAGACAATTTTATACATACATTTGATTGCAAATATCAAAATGTGCTTTTGAAAAAGACTACAGAAAACCCAAACAAAATGACAACAGGATTGTGATATCCGGGTGTTATTTTCTTTCTCTTTCCTCATAATGTTCTATAATGCACTATCACCTTTTGAGGGGGGATGGTTTGGAAGCACACACTTTTTTGTTACACCAAAACATAACAAAAAACTTTATAAAAAATAGATCATGTGCCGGGCGTGGTGGCGCATGCGTGTAATCCCAGTACTTTGGGAGGCGGAGACCGGAGGATCCGGGTTCGTGGCCAGCCTCAGCTCTCTCTCTCTCTCTCTCTCCCTCTCCCTCTCTCTCTCTCTCCCTCCCTCCCTCCATCCCTCTCTCTCTCCCTGTCTCTCTCCCTCTCTCTCTACCTAGTGAGGCCCTCCGCAACTTTGTGAGACCTGGTTTCAAAATAAAGTATAAAAAAATAGGGCCAGGGGTGTAGCGCGGAGGTAGAATGCCCCTGCGTTCAATCCCCGGTACCGCAAAAAAAAAAAAAAAAAAAAAAGATCATGTATTTCACTTAGTAAAGTTTAAAAAACAAGCCAGGTATGGTGGCACACGCCTGTAATTCCAGTACTTGGAAAGTGAGACAGGAGGACTGCAGGTTCGAGGCCAGCCTCTGCAACATAACAAGACTCTCAGCAATTTAGTGAGACTGTTTCAAAACAAAAAATAAAAAAGGTTAGGGGTGTGGCTCACAGGTAGAATGCCCCTGGGTTCAATCCCCAGTACCACACGCATACACACACACACACACACACACACACACACACAAAGATTACAAAATTTTTAAAAAGGCATATTAAAGCTCCTGATTCATACTGGTAAAATATTCTCTACAATATTGACAATGCATTTCATGCAAATTATGTTTTACATTTTTTAAATTGTGCCAGAGACTGAGCATGGTGGTGCATGGCTGAAATCCCAGTCCTTGAGAGGCTGAAACAGGAAGATCCAAAGTTCAAGGCCACACATAGAATTACATGTACACATATTCAGTCATACATCACTTAACAAGGGAGATGTGTCCTGAGACATGCATCATTAGGCGAGTTCATCATTGTGCAAACAGTAAAGGTAATTACAGGTACTTATTAAATATCATAGGCACTTATTATTATGTAGGTACTTCCAGACACCTAGATGATATAGCCTACTACACACTGAAGCTCTATGGTACCGCCTGTTGCTCCTAACTATAAACATGTACAACATGTTACTGTACTGAGTACTGTAGGCAATTGTAACACAGTGGTAAATATCTAAACATATCTTAACATAGAACAGGTATAATAAAAATACAATGCAAATTATCTTTTTAAAAATAATACACCTGGCCTGGGGCTGTAGCTCATGGGAGAGTGATTGCTTAGCATGCCCAAGGCCAAGGGTTCGATTCCCAGCAAAACTGGCCAACCTGTATGTGGCACTTCCCACGCATGGAGCCCGCAGGAGTAGAAGTTTCTCTGGGGAGGCAATTACAGAGTGGTGATGAATGAGAAGGGCCGGACGGGACTGTGCACTTCTATAGACCTTACAAACACAACCCGCACTGAATTTGCCAAAAAGAGCCAGATGTGGTGGCACATGCCCGTAATCCCAGCTATTCAGGAAGCTGAGCAGGAAGATGGCAAGTTCAAGGCCAGCCTTGGCAACTTAGAAAGACCCTGTCTCAAAATAGAATTTAAAAGGGGCTATGTGATAGACCCCACCATCACCACTACCAGGTTCAATTCCCAGTACTGAAAACAAAATGTTAAAAAGAAATTTCTGTAACGCATGAAACTTTGCTTACTATAACCTTTTTTTTTCTTTACCTCTTGTAATAACACTTGGCTTAAAACATGAATATGTTGTGTGGTTGTACAAAATTCTTTCTTTATATCCTTATTCTATGTTTTCCTTTAACTCTTGGTTTGGTTTTCCTCTTTACTTTTTTGTTAAACACTGAGATACAAACACGTAGTAGCCAGGTCCTCACAGGGTTAGGATCATCGACATCACTGTGCCACCTCCACGTCTGTCCCCCCAGAGGATCTCCAGGAGCAGGAACACAGAGGAGCTGTCACCCCCAGTGACAACAACACCTGCTGGAGTCCCTCCTCAGGACCTGCATGGGGCTGTTTTAAACTTAACTTTTAAAAATACAGGTAGAAGCCGGGCGTGGGGGCGCACGCTTGTAATCCCAGTAACTTGGGAGGCTGAGACAGGAGGATCCGGGTTCGCGGCCAGCCTCAGCTACTTAGCATGGCCCTCCGCAACTTAGTGAGACCCTGTTTCAAATAAAGAATAAAAAATAGGGCTGGGGGTGTAGCCCTATGGAGGTAGAATACCCCTGGGTTCAATCCCCATTACCGCAAAAAAAAAAAAATACAGGTAGGCATACACTCTAAATAATGACAGAAAGTATAATATAGTAAATACGTAAACCAGCAGCATTGTCACTTATCAAGTTTCATGTACTGGGCACAGCTGGGCGCAGTCTGCTGTTGTGCACTTAGCAGTGCGGTGGCTTTGTTTACATCAGCGTCACCGCAATCAGGACAGCAATGCCCTGCTTTCTGATGGCGACCGTGTCACTACACATGAGAGGAATTTTCTGTTTTCTCCATTGTAAACCACAGTCACAAATGTGATTTGTAGTTGAATGAAACACTGGGTGTGGCACTTAATTGTGTACATAGAGAATACTTTGAGTGTTGCTTGCATTTCTTCGATAGCTGGTGTATGGACACCTGTATAATATGTTTCCTTGTGGATTTTGTGTGCATGTCTTATCTATTCTGGATCTGTATCAATTTTACTTTTTTGGTATTAAAATGTTTTTATACCTCAATCAAGTAAATGCATACTTAGGAATCTGTTCTTAGAATGTGCTATTACTTTTTTTTTTTTGCGGTACTGGGGATTGAACCCAGGGGCATTCTACCTCCGAGTTCCACCCCCAGCCCTATTTTTTTATTCTTTACTTTGAAACAGGGTCTCACTAAGTTGCGGAGGGCCTCACTAAGTAGCTGAGGCTGGCTGCGAACCCTGATCCTCTGGTCTCAGCCTCCCAAGTACTGGGATTACAAGCATGCACCACCAAGCCCAGAATGCCATTACTTTTCAAATTAAAAAATATGGCCGGGCATGGTAGAACACACTTGTAATCCCAGTACTTGGAAGGCTGAGACAGGAGGATGGCAGGTTTGAGGACAGCCTCAGCAAGTAGTGAGACTTTCATCAACCTAGTGAGACCCTGTTTCAAAACAAAAATAAAGTAGTGCTTATAATCCCAGTACTTGGGAGGCTGAGACCGGAGGATCTGGGTTCGCGGCCAGCCTCAGCTACTTAGTGAGGCCTCCGCAACTTAGTGAGACCCTGTTTCAAAATAAAAAATAAAAAATAGGGTTGGGGGTATAGCTCGGACATAGAATGCCCCTGCGGTCAATCCCCAGTACCACAAAAATAAATAAATAAATAGTGCTGGAGATGTAGCTTGGAGATAGAATGCCCCTGGGCTCAATCCCCAGTACCACAAAAAAAAAAAAGGCACTAAAACTAAAAAGTGAATCTACTGAGTTCTGCCATGTAGCCAATATATCCAAGTAGTAGTAGAGAATATTTCCAATATTACCATGTGTTTGCCCTCAAAAAGTACAGTTGAGCTGGGTGTGGTAGTGCAAACCTGTAATCCTAGTACTTGGGAGGCTGAGACTGGAGGATTGCAGGTTTGAGGCTAGCCTCAGCAACTTAGCGAGACCCTGTTTCAAAATAAAAAGGACTGGGAATGTAGCTTGGAGGTAGAGTGTCCCTGGGTTCAGTCCCTAGGACCAAAAAAATTTTAAAAAGTACAATTGACCAGTTGACTTAGAAGGGAAACACAGAAAATATCACAAACAATCAAAATATATAATCTGAATTTCATTTTTCAAATAACCTCTTTCCTTTGATACTCTTTCTCTTAACTTGTAAGTAAAGTTTGCTTTTTGTTTTTGTTTTTTGTTTGTTTTTTCCCTGCAGTGCTGGGAATTAAAATCAGGGCCTGAATTATAAGGACTACTAGAAGTGTTCACAAAAGAACCATAGAAAATAGAATACTGTCCCGATTCTTTTACTTCCTTGGAACATTGTTGTATCAACTATAATTCCAATAAATTAGAATTTTAGAAATTAGAAATCTAGTAGTACATAGAAGCGTGTTATTAGGCTTTGTTGGTACAGTGCTAACTATAGTGAGGAAATATCTAATAAGTATTCTACTATAAGATTGACCATAAGCCTCCAAGAAAACCAAGCCAGAGTGTCACTAGGTCCTAACAAGGAGACGGTAATGAAAATGTGATGCTAACAGTGTGGCAGTTCCATTGTTCAACCCCAGCAAGAACAGAGAGAAACAGACAGCAGGACCAGAAAGTCTATAAATGAGATCCAGTGCACAACATCTGGGAAGACAGGACTCATCAGAAAGAGAAAGCTCCAGAGAGAAATGAGACCGCTCGTGACAATGCTTCTTGTAGGTTTTCAGGGTTACAAAGGTGAAAGTATGTTATCGTTAGATATAGAACGCCTCCTGAAGAGCTCATAAATTGGTGTTCAGAGCTGATGTAATTGAGTCCTGAGGGTTGTAATCTCATCAATAGATAAATCCATTATGATGGATTTATCTGGGTGGAAACGTAAGACTAGTGGGGTGTGACTGGAGAAGGTGAGACCCTGGAAGTGTGGCCTTAGGGATTGCGCTTGTGTCTTCGACTCCCCTTGCTTGCTTGCTTCTCTGTCTTTTGCTCCCAGCCTCCATGATGTGAGATGAAAACCTTGCACTCTCCCTCTCTCTGCTTCCTGCCATGCCCTGAGATTCACGGTCCCTGGTCTCACATGGACTGAACCCCCAAAATCTTCCTTCCTCTAAGTTGCATGGTCAGTCTTTGAGATTATAGCAGTGAGAATGCTCAGACAGTATGTATACATCTTTGTAAGTTCTACTGAAAATAGAGGAAATGCCCTTAAAAATCCTGTCCCTCTCCCTTGAGCCCCTTTTCTTTCCCTAAGGCTCCCTTCTCTCCCCACTCCTTTTCTCTCCACCCACCCTAATGAGTGCGTCTTACCTGGAGCCATCCCTGCCTCCCTCCATCATACTAGACCTGAAAGCCACATGGAGGTCACTGAGTTCCGTTACCTAAGGTCCTTTGTTGAAGCAAGAAAGGAGCTTCAGGTAATGCCCACAGCACATGATAATATACAAAATGATGAATTTCTTCAGGGTGCTAAGATTCATACCCAAATCAGACAGCCCATGGAAGGGGAATTAAGACTGAAAACTGGAAACCCTACAAAAAAGCCTGGGAGACTTGGGAATAGTTATTCTCCTATTAAGAGACTTTTGGGGGGAAGAGGGAAACACCCTAATGCACAGGATGTACATATGCAAATATACCAAAGTCAACTAATATGCTGAGCATGAGAAAGAGGGAAGGGGGAGGGAATGGGGGTGGGAATTGGGGGAGGGCTAATTGACCATGGTGTGCATGTATACTCCTACCACCCTGAAACCCATCAAGTTATATGATTACAATGCACCAATTAAAAAAAAAGACTTTTGAACCCCTCAAACCATCAAAAAGGCAAGTACTTGTGACATTTTCCTATTCCTTCTTATATATGCATTTTCATAACAATTGCATTTTCACAAATTATATTCATTTAAATTGTATTCATTTCATAGGCCAAAATATAACTTCTTGATTAAAAGAAGTAAAAATAAGTCAAAAAGTTGCATTTCAAGCAGTGCTGCCTAACAAAAGTTTCCATGAAAGTTCTGGAAACTGGACGTCATTTTGGAAGGTGTTGTCTACACTGGACAATTTTTATTATCTGTCTGCACCAAAGACTTCTTAATAACACCAAGTTTGCAACTTGTAAATATCTTGCAATTTGGAAATATATGTATGAGCCAGGTGTGGTGGCACAGACCTGTAATCTCAGCATTCAGGAGGCTGAGGCAGAAGGATCACAAGTTCGAGGCCAGTCTGGAAATTTAGCAAGACTCTATCTCAAATTAAATTTTTTTTAAAGGGCTAGGGATGTAGCTCATGACAAAGCGCCCCTGGGTTCAATCCCCAGTACAACAACAAAACAAACAAAAAACAACCCACAAAACTAATTGCACTTGATCTCTAGGTTCTAAATTTTTAAAAGGGCTGGGGCGTGGCTCCAAGATAGAATGCCCCTGGGTTCAATCCCCAGTACCAAAACAAAAGAAAAAGAAAAGCTCACTACTGGATATTTATTCTCTTAAATCTGATTTAAAATGTCATATGAACTCAGATTCTCCTCTGCTAGAGAAAGGAAGCGCACTCCAAAATTAAAAGATTCATTAAAATTAATAAGTCCCCAAACAAGAACAGTCTGAGAAACCCCGTCAGTCAAGAGAACCCTAAGGAAGCATAACAAATAAGTGAAACAGGGTGCCCTGCATGGTCCTGGAACAGAACAGGATCAGGGAAAAACCAAGGAAATCTGAATATAGATTGAGTTGATGATAACATATCAGTGGTGGTCCATTCATTGTGCCAAACGTACCATACTAATATAAGATGCTAACAATGGGCAGACTGGGTGTGTGGTACATGAGAACTCTATGTCCTTTCTGCACAACATTTCTATAAATCTAAAACTATTCTAGAGCCAGGAGTGGTGGCGCAAGCTTGTAATTCCAGTACTTGGGAGGCTGAGACCGGAGGATCCGGGTTCGCGACCAGCCTCAGCTACTTAGTGAGGCCCTCTGCAACTTTGTGAGACCCTGTTTCAAAATATAGAATAAAAAATAGGACTGGGGGTGTAGCTCAGAGGTAGAATGCCCCTGGGTTCAATCCCCAGTACCGCAAAATAAATAAATAAATAAATAAATAAATAAATAAAACTATTCTAAACACTAAGAGCTCACTAAATTTAAAAATAATATGTTCACCATGAAATAAATACCATCTCATCTTCATGAGGAAAGATTCTGACATGGGCTCATGGTAATGCAAGAAATTCTTGGAGCTGGAAGTTACCCGAAAACAAGGATTTATGTCACCCACTAATGTGTGTCTAGTCTTGCCCATGTACCTTGGCCATCCTATGACCATGTAGTCTTTGCAAGGGCACAGGTGTGCTTTTGAGAAGTCTTTGCTCTCTGTATGGAAATCGTTTTCTTAGTTTTGACATTTTCACTTTTTCAAAAATTCATAAGAGGCTATTAAAAATTGAGTATGGAGCCAGGCGTGGTGGCTCACGCCTGTAATCCCAGTACTTGGGAGGCTGAAACAGGAGGATCGCAGGATGGAGGCAGCTTCAGCAACTTGGTAAGACCCTGTTTCAAAATAAAAAATAAAAAGGGCAGGGTTGTAGCTCAGCAAGAGAATGACCCTGGGCTCAATCCCCAGTACCCCCCCAAAAAAATCATATGGAAAATGTGAGCCTTGAAGGAAGGCATGATTGACAAAATTTCAAGTAAAGTTAGTAGAATCCTGAAAGTCTTGGCATCATCTGCTTCTTGCTTATATTTGAAATGCCCTTGAGTCACCTGGGGAATCTAGGGGCGATGCTCATTCCAACCCAGTGGTTCTGGGCTGGAGTCTGAGCGTCTGTTTCTAACCAGATAATGATGATGCCACAGGTCCATGGACCACAGTTTGATTGACAAGGATCAAGGTAAAGAGGAATTTTAGAGGTGAGGAGCCCCGCCTTGTTCTGCCTGTTGGGACGAGCTTTGCCTGTCCCCCTCACTGCGTGTGGGATACCAAGCAGCTTATGGATGCATTCAATCCTAGGGAACAGGAGTTGAACTTGTCCCATACACACACACACACACACACACACACACACACACACACACTTGCAAATGCCTTTTGCTCTTCTCCTTGTCCAGCCACCCTCCATCTATAAAAGTTTGCTTCAACATAATTAGTGTCAGTACTGATGCTGGGAACAAGACCATCCGCTGACCCGCAACAAGGAGCCACCATGGGCGAGAGGTCTGGTCCTTAGAAGGTCAGTTGTGATGCAGTATGCTGCCAGCGCAGTGGAGCAAGCAGGGGACGGAAGAGTCTGTCCAAAACACCCTTACTTGCACCTTGGAGACTGGTGATCCGTCCTAGATGGCCATGTCCCGTCTTTTCCCATAAAAGGGTCACTGGTCCATGTTGTGGCTCTGGTGATCCGTCCAGTCATACTGTGAGCTGCAGTCACCCAGGGTGAAAGGGGCACCGCTGGGCACCCCTGACCCCGTTCAGCGTTCATTATAGTTGAGGAGTCGGCACATCCAGGATGCCTTCCCGTTGCCTACATCACAGGTGTATAGTTGATGTTATATAATCTACCTGCCAGGTCTGGTTTTTGGTTGTGGTGGTTGTGGTTGTTGTTGCTGTTGTTGTTTGGTACTGGGGATTGAACGGAGGGGTATTCTACCTCCGAGCTATACCCCCAGCCCTTTTTTTAATTTTTATTTTGAAATAGGGTCTTGCTAAGTTGCTGGGGCTGGCCTTGACCTGCGATCTTCCTGTCTCAGCCTCCCAAGTACTGGAATTACAAGCATGTGCCACCATGCCCGGCTGGTGGTATATCTTTCAAATGCACGGTTACCTCCTACTTCTGCAGCCAGTCTGAGAATTCTGGACAGATCACTTTTCTTTCAGGTTGCAATACTGCCTAAATTGCATATCCTGGCTGGGCCTAAACCAGCAGGGTGGGGGCAGCGGGTGGGCCAGCTAAGGCTGCACACTCCAATCCCCCTCCTCCTTCGCCCTGCCTCCTCTTCCTGCTCCCTCATCCAGGCAGTCTCTGGATCCACCGAGCCCCAGCTCCTGGCAGAACCACCTTCTGGTGTGTCCATATGGAAGAATTCTCTGAACCCTGTAACAGAGTCCTGGACACACAACTGTACTAATTGCTTTATAATAACTAAGTTAATCTTCACAGAGATTTCCCCAATAACCAAATTTGCTTGTTAGTTATTCTCCCTCGAGACGCGGTGTAAACACAACAGAACAGCACGGAAGGCCGTTCAAGATCCAGTCTACCAGGCACTCCAGCACTGGCCTGCCCACTCTGCTCCTCCACTTGGCTAATCTTTATTTCACGGAATCTGAGATGCCCTTCTTGGCAAGTAACACCTTAGTTTTATGGAACATTAAGAAAGAACATTAAGAAAAAGAGGCTCCCGAATGGAGACCTGTAGGCTTGTTTCTTGCAGGAGGACCTCTGACTGCAGAGACAGCTGGGGAGAGCTTCCCAGAACAATGCCCATGCAGGAATGGGGTCGCAGGTGGCAGAGGGAGGAAGGGAGCTTCGACGGAACCTTGGCAGACCTGCACAGAGCCCTGCAACCAGCGGCCCCTCAACATCACCCCACACAAAGGCACGGGACCTGGACCTGTGTACCCTCACACAGTGCAGTCATTGGATGAGGGGTACGGCCTTGAGTGAGGGAGTACCCCCAACAGCAGGTGAACCCCAGGAAGGGATGCCCAGCTGAGCGCTGACCTCTGTCAGCACTCCAGGAAGGCGGACTTGGAAAGACACCCAGGTAGTATGTGCTTCATCCACTACAAATGTCATCAGTCGTCAAATGTAGTCTTACACTAGACATGCCAGGATGTGACAAAGTGTACATCTTAAAAATCCAGGTCAGCCGGGCGTGGTGGCGCACGCTTGTAATCCCAGCACTTGGGAGGCGGAGACCAGAGGATCTGGGTTCGCGGCCAGCCTCAGCTACTTAGTGAGGCCCTCCGCAACTTCGTGAGACCTGGTTTCAAAATAAAGGATAAAAAATTGGGCCGGGGGTGTAGCTCAGAGGTAGAACGCCCCTGGGTTCAACCCATGGTACTGCAAAAAAGAATAATAATAAAAAAATAAATAAAAATCCAGTTCAGCTAGATGTGGTGATACATGCCTGTAATCCCAGTACTTGGGAGGCTGAAACAGGAGGATCGCAGGTTCGAGGTCCCCCTCGGCACTGTAGAGAAATCCTCAGCAACTTAGCAAGACCCTATTTCAAAAATAAAAAGGGCTGGGGGTGTAGCTCGGAGGTAGAATGTGCCTGTGCTCAATCACCAGTACCAAAAAAAAGTCAGCTCAATATAGTGTATTTGTGATTGTTCCCTTTTCCACTTAATTAGAGTGAGTTTTGGTGACTGGCAATGAAGAATCCTTGCGATGCAGGGGTGCAAGGGCCGCAGGGGGAATTGATGAGCTCGGTTTGGGTTTGTTTTTTACCATCTTAGTCATTCTTAAGCGTGCAGCTTGGAAGTGTTAAATACATTCTCGTAGTCATGAAGCGACAGTCACCATCCCACTGCAGGACATTTTCATCTTGCAAAACTGGAACTCCGTACCCATTAAACACTAACTCCCCATTCCCGCCCCCCGCCCCAGCCCATGGCAACCACAGACGACTTTCTGTTCTGTGGACTGGACTCTTTCGGGTGTAGGCGAAACCGTACAATTTTTATCTTTTTGTGCCTGGCTTATTTGACTTAGCATAATGTCCTTCAGTCTTCTCCATCGTGTAGCACGCGACCAGATTTCCTTCCTCTTTAGACTAAATGGTATTTCATCCTAGGTATCCACCACGCTTTGGTCATCCCTCCGCGGATCAGGGTTGCCGCCGCTCAGCTCTTGTCTATTATAAATAGTCTACGGTGAACATGGGTGTACGAATATCTCTTCAAGACCCTGATTCCAACTATTTTGAATATATACCCCCATGTCAGATGGTTGGATCTTATGCTAGTTCTATTTTTAATGTTTTGAGGGACCAGAACGCTATTTTCTATAACTGGCACACCATTTTACAATCCCACCAACAGTGCACAAGGGTTCCAGTTTCCCTACCTCATAGCCAACACTTATTTTCTGGGATCTGTTTGTTTTTGTTTGTTTTTTTATATTGGCCAGCCAAATGATTTTGAGATGATATCTAATTGTTGTTTTGATTTGTGTTTTCCTGATAATTAGTGATGCTGAATATCTTTTCATGTGCTTCTTGGTAATTTTGTGGTGTGTGTGTGTGTGTGTGTGTGTGTGTGTGTGTGTGTGTGTGTGTTTTACTGAGGATTGAACCCAGGGGCATTCTACCTCCCAGCTACATCGCTGATCCTATTTTTCTTTTTTTATTCTTTATTTTGAAACAAGGTATCACTAATTTGCAGAGGGCCTCACTAAGTAGCTGAGGCTGGCTGTGAACCTAAAATCCTCCTATCTTAGCCTCCCAAGTACTGGGATTACAAGCGTGCACCACCACGCCCGCTTCTTGGTCATTTATATGTCTTCCTTGGAGAAATTTCCATGGAAGTCTTTTGCTTTTATTTTTTTAATTTTTATCTATTTTATTTATCAGTAGTAGTAGTAGTAGTAGTAGTAGTAGTAGTAGTAGTACTGGGATTGAACCCAGAGGCATTCTTCCTCTGAGCTACACCCCAACACATTTATTTATTTATTCATTCATTCATTCATTCATTCATCTATTGCAACAGCATCTCACTAAGTTGCTGAGGATGGTCTCGAACCTGTGATCCTCCTGTCTTAGCCTCCCAAGTACTAGGGTTACAGGAGTGTGCCACCACACCCAGCTCCATTGCACTCATATACTCTTATTTCTCATTTAGCATATCTTAATTCTCCATTAGACTCCTATATATTTATTTCTGTTTAAATCTTTTAAAAGTCGAAGCTCAGTTTTTAAGAAATACAATCGCTGGGGGTGAGAATTGGGGGAAGGCTAATTGACTGATGTGTGCATGTATACTTCTACCACCCTGAAATCCATCAAGATGTACGATTACAATGCACCAATATTAAATAAATAAATAAATAAATACAATCACAACATTTGTTTTTTTCCACATTACTTTCTCTTTAAGAGTGAACAAAGTTCTCAGTTCTATTTTGTGTCATGATTCTCATACTTGGAAAATCCTTTATACTTGCTGCTAAAATCATTAAGCCAATGTCCTCGATTTAATCTTTAAGGTTGACCAGTCCGCATTAAGTCACTGTAATCTTCTAAGCTGGACAGGAAGAGAATTGACGTCGTTGCAAAGTACCACTGCGTAAGTATCTTTGAGTAAAATGGCATCCAAGTGTACACAGTTGGTAATGAGAGGTGATGAGCAGCGGTCCCAGCATGCGATCGGAAGACCTTGGTACCTCGCACTGAGGTCCGCAGGACGCCCTGGCGTGAGCCAGGAGGATCCGTAAGGTGCTTTCTCTGACACAACACATCTCAGTGAGTTACCAAGATGTTTCCTCTCTCCAGAAAATCCACTGGCCCAGGATGAGTGATCATTTGGCTCGTGCTATGCTCAAGGGACCCATGCGGTAAGGGATGTTCATACAAAGGGGCTTCCACCGTGAGCCAGCAACGTCAGGCTGCAGCTAAAAACAGAGAGGTGTAAAAATAAACCTTCAACTTCTTACCCCGAACAATGAAGATGTTTTCCAGAAAAAAAATACACATGAGCTAAACAGCCTTGGACTTAGCCGGCTCCTTTCTCCAGCTTTTACTTTTTAAAAAAGGAAAAATAAAAAATGTGGATCAGCTGGCCTACTCGGTTTACCTCACTAAACTATACATGGCCCAAAAGAGAATTCTAGTACAAACATGCCCAGATGGTCTTGCTGGTGTGTCTCAAGCTTACAGAAATAAACACAAAAGTTATTATTAGCCATTAACAACATCCTACACTAATATGAATAGTTCCACATAAAAAATTAATGTCACTGTACAAGTCAATTTTCTTGGAGGGAGATACTGGGGATTGAACCCAAGGGAGTTTTACCTCTGAGCTACACCCCCCAGCACTTTTTTTTTTAAGAGAGTCTCTCTAAAAGACCCTGTAATCCTCCTGTCTCAGCCTCCCAAGTACTGGGATTTATAGGTGTGTACCACAATGCCTGGTGACATTCTACCTCCGAGCTGTATCCCCAGACCAATTTTATTTCTTATTCGGAAACAGGGTTTCACTAGGTTGTTGAGAGCCTCACTAAATTGCTGAGGCTGTCCTTGAACCTCCAATCCTCCAATCTCAGCCTTCCCAGTACTAGGATTACAAGCATGCACCACCACACCCAGCTCACAAGTCTATTTTAATGAGATACATCACATTACTTATTTGCCAGTACAGTTCTCATATTATTCTACAAACCAGTTCCAGAATATACCATCCTGTAAAAGTGTTGTGACAACAAATCTTTTGTGGGTTTTTTTTTTTTGGTGCTGGGGGTTGAACCCAAGGGCATTCTACCTCTAAGCTACACCCCCAGCCCTATTTTATTTTAATTTTCATTTTGAAACAGGGTCTCCCTAAGTTGCTGAGGCTGGCCGTGAACCTATGATCCTCCTGTCTCAGCCTCCCACATACTGGGATTACAGGCGTGCACCACCATGCCCAACACAACAAATCTTCTTACAGCATAGTTTTATTCTTTTTCTCTTTTCTCTTGGTAGGCTATATTCTTTGGAAAAATCAGAAAGGCTTTGACACTTGCAGTTGCAGTGAATTCCCTTATAAAAAACAAGCCTGGAGCCGGGCGTGGTGGCGCACGCTTGTAATCCCAGTACTTGGGAGGCTGAGACCGGAGGATCCAGGTTCACGGCTAGCCTCAGCTACTTAGTGAGGCCCTCTGCAACTTAGTGAAACCCTGTTTCAAAATAAAAGGATAAAAAATAGGGCTGGGGTGTAGCTCGGAGGTAGAATGCCCCTGGCTTCAATCCCCAGTACCAAAAAAAAAAAAATGAGCCTGGCCCTTTGTTAGTAAATTGTAGGATTCTTCATCTGATACAGCCTCTGCTGGGGTCTGATCACATACTTGGAGAACTGGGGTGCAAGCCCATTCAAACTGATCCGCCCCGAGATTCTATTCATGCAATGCATTATCTCATTTTATTGTTTTATTTTTATTATTATTATTATTATTTTGTGTTTGTGGTTAGAATCCTGGGGCATTCTAACTCTGAGCTGCACTCCCAGCCCTATTTTATTTTTTATTTTCAAACAGGTCTCACTGTGTTCAGAGGGCCTCACTAAATTGCTGAGGCTGGCCGAGAACGTGTGATCCTCCTGTCTCAGTCTCCCAAGTACTGGGATTACAAGTGTGCGCCACCACGCCCGGCTTGCTCGTCTCATTTTAACATGGCCAAGAACATCTGTGCTGGGAAGGCAGCAGTGGAGGCCTGTGGCAGAGCACCCAGTATTTCTAGAGGTCAAAAACCACCCTGGACTTATTAAAATGTAGAGCAGACATGAACTCAGGGGGGAGGGAGAACAGGAAGAGAGTCAAATCAAATAATCTGTAACACACACATTGTGTGCAGCCAGAGCAAACTGGAGGCAGCCAGGGTGCTGAGGCGCGGGGATGTGAAGCTGTCCCCTGAATGCGTATTGTGTCCTATCGAAGCCCATTGTTCCACGGAGCCCAGGCCTAACAATGTTCCATTGTGGCAGATGCAAGGATGAGCTGGTTAAATCCCAGTTTCCCAGGTCTCTCCTTCATTTTCATTCTCCAGGACTGTCTCCCTGAGGAGGGTTCTGCTCTCGAGGTCTGGGCTGCCACCCATGTAAGTAAGGATGGTTTACAGGCTCCTTTGTCTGGTTTGGGGACACTAGAAATCTTTTATCCTTACTTAGATTTTTGTTAAGTAGAGAAATTATAGCGCCTATTTCCAAAGAGACAGGACAGGAAAAACCATCTCTGGAATTGCCATCCTGGAGTCTACTCCCTGTCTGCAAAGCCCCCTTTGGAAGTATAACGATGCGCCTCACAGACGGAAGATGCTCTTAAGGGTTTGTACAAGTCAGTGGATGGTTTGATATCTGCATTTTAAAGGGAATCTAAAGGCTAACTTCAATTGCAAGAGACTGCTTTGCCTTCAATAAGCCTTGGAATGGGCATGAATCACTAAGTGGATTTAAAGATCTCTGCACTTACGCATCAACTCCACGGCTACTAGGTGTTCTTGCAGCACACGGATATCTGGGTCAGATGACATGTGCGTATTGCCACTGTCTGTACAAGGATCAGAAAACCAGCCAACTGGAAATAGCTAATAAGGAGGCATTGGGATGATGGGAAGTTGCCTGGAAATCACCTACTTCTCATGGTGTCTCACCTCCTAGATGGAACAGGTGATGGCTTCTACCGGAGTGGGAAAATGCCGTGGTCGCCAATATGTTCTGTGATCTTTGCCTTTTCCTTCCTGTCTGGGTCAGAGGAGGAAGAAAGGGAGTGTGTATGTGTTACTGGGAGCCCAGGGGGTTCTACCACTGAGATATACCCCCAGCACCTTCTTACTTTTTATTTTGAAACAGGATCTGGCTAAGTTGCTGAGGGTCTCACTAGGTTGTTGAGGCTGGCCTTGAACCTGTGGTCCTCTTGTCTCAACCTCCCAAGTACTGGGATTGGAGGCATGCGCCACGGCACCCAACTAAAGGATACTGATACACATTGATCTTGGTACTAATGCCCCCAACAAAAATGCCTGTCAGACTTGAGAGTACTTAGAGAGATAAACTGGGTCTTGGCTTCCTTAGGCTGGCCCCTTCGAGAAGGACGAGCCGCAGTATCTACACTGCATTCCTATGTCTGGTCGGGGAGTCAAGGGGGTGAAATTGGAAGGAATGCATGCCCCATGCCAGCCATCTTCCCTGTGACCTCAGGCTGGCTGCTCAACCTCCCTGGTACCTCTTCCCCCACCTACAAAACAGGGTAACAACTGTCCTATCTCCTTGGGATGCTGGTAAGAAAAATAAGAGCTAATGTAGGTGGCAGTGCTTTATAAAAGTAGGTCATCTGTATTTTGTATTAATGAACACTCAGGAAAAGTTGGCACTAGAGCTTGTGCCAAGGCTCAGGTCTTTCAGAAGTCATTGGTAGTCGGGTGCACATCTGTTATCCCAGTACATGGGAGGCTGAGAAAGGAGGATTGCAGGTTCAAGGCCAGCCTCAGCAAGTTAGGGAGACCCTCAGCAACTTAGCAAGACCCTGTTTCAAAGTAAAAAGGGCTAGGGGTACAACTCAGTGGTAGACCGCTCCTGGGTTCCATCCCCAGTATGGGGGGAGGAGAGCCATTGGTAACAGTTGTACTTTTCTCCCCTAACCCTCACTTTTTACACTGACGAGGTGAGAGCTGCTTTCCATACCTGCAGCCCCTGTGTTTCTTGCCTTCCTTAGTGGGGGTGGGAGTGTCAGGGAACTGAGAGCTTAGGCCCAGCAAGAAGCCCATTAAGTCTAAGCTCTGCTGCGGTAAAAGGTGGCAATAGGCTAAGGCAGGTGGAGGACTTGCAAAAACCCACAATAAACATTTCTCCTCTGGGGACCACTTGATCCAACCGAGTCTAGATGAACAGAGACTAAGATGACGCCTTCTAAATTGCCTTAGGATCTTCTTAATGCAAAGTGTCTGTTTTTATGTGTCCAGCTTTGTTGTGTATCTTTGAAATTCATTAGGTCCCAAATCTTTAGATCTATAATCATCCTCCTGATTCATTAGTGTTATCCTCATTCCTAACTGATGGTAAGAGTAGAAATACATAATCTCTTGATGTTCATGACTGAATGTCACACAGAACCTTCCTCATCACGTAGCAGAAATATATGAAGTCATAATCCTTTCATACACCCTTGTTCAAGCTCTTTAATGAAGTAAGGAGTTTGAATTAGAAAATCTCTTCCAAGTCGGGCGTGGTGGGCACAGGCTTGTAATCCCAGTACTTGGGAGGCGAAGACCGGAGGGTCCGGGTTCGCAGCCAGCCTCAGCTACTTAGTGAGGTCCTCTGCAACTTCGTGAGACCCGGTTTCAAAATAAAGGATAAAAAATAGGGCCGGGGGTGTAGCTCGGAGGTACAACGCCCCTGGGTTCCATCCCCAGTACCCGCAAAAAAAAAAAAAAAAAAATCTCTTCCAGTTCAAACACAGAATTAATCATGAGTCTCTTCCTCTGGGTCTCCACTTATTTTTTTTTTTAATTTATGGTACTAGGGATTGAACCCAGTGGCATTCTACCTCCAAGCTACACCCCCCGTCCTTTTTATCCTTTATTTTGAAACAGGATCTCCCTAAGTTCTCGAGGCTGTCTCAGCCTCGCAAGTGGTGGGATTCCAGGCATGGGCCGCCGCACACAGCTCCTCATTCCCCTTCTATCATCCTCCCCTCCAGGGTTTCAGTAAGTAGCCAATCCATGCTCCCAGGACCTCATGGAGTTTTCTGATCTGCCTCACCCACCTTTCCAATATTGACCAGAGAGAAAACACAGTTTCTCTGAGAAGAGTTAGATTAAGTCAGCAAATATGTAGGAAGTGATTCTTAGAAGGCAAAATCTGTGTTAGGCTCTGGGAATACAAAATAAAGGAGGGCCTGTCTTTTTTGGAGCAGGAAGGATACTGGGGATTGAACCCAGGAGCGCTCTACCTTGGAACTACACCCCTAGCCCTTTTTATTTTTTATTTTGAAATAGGGTCTTGCTAAGTTGCTGAGACTGGCCTTGAACCTGAAATCCTCCTGTCTCAGCCTCCAAAGTACTAGGACTACAGGCATGTGCCCTCGTGCCTGGCCTGATCACCTGTCTTTAAAATCTTTCAGTCTAGTGGTGGAGAGAGTCAGAGAAACAGAAGGTAACACAAGGGAGCCAGTCTCGCAAGGTTCGAGTTAGGGAGGGAGGGGACCTAGGGGCACTGGAAACCCGTAGCCAGTCAGTGCGTAAATCAATCAAGCCTCTGAGGGACCCAGCTTATACCAAATGAAAGACATTGTAAAGCACTGGAACTCCATGCACTGGTGAGCTGCTTTCCAAACATGCGAATATAATCAGATTTCATTCTGTGGGAGGTGAGAGGCCAATGGTGAGAAGCAGGTCTCCATCCTCCCGCACAATAGGGCTGATTAAGCCCTCTTTTCAAACAATGATTTAGCAATGCCGTTATCAGATGTAATTACATTTTCTAATCTCACAGTGACCTCCTTGCAGGTAGTGAGGTTAAGGATCTTCCCTGAGCTTATCTGGTTAAGTTCTGTCCGGTTGAGGGCTGCTGGCTAAGCTTTATTAAGCATTGTCCTGGCTCTACAGGTGGTGTCCACAGCAAAGCCCTCCCCTAAACCTGAGAGGACTGACCCCAGTGTTAGGAGCCCTGGGATCAAAAGGGGCCGCCTGATCCAGGTCCATCTCTAAACAATGTCTCCCCCAGGCCTGTGCCTTCCCACTGCTCGTGCTGAGAAGCAGGCTGAGACTGGTTCATTCAGCTGACCACCTGAGCGCTCACCTCACAGGTGGGCTGACGGTCATTCAGTGTGGTCACCTGAGCCCTGCTCACCTCACAGGTGGGCTGACTATCCATGACCCAAGACCCAAATTTCACATGCTAGAAGGCTGTCAGTTTGATGATGCCATTCAATAAAAACCAATGACATTAAAACCTACCCGGAGCCGGGCGTGGTGGTGCATGCTTGTAATCAAAGGTTCGCGGCCAGCCTCAGCTACTTAGTGAGGCCCTCTGCATCTTAGTGAGACCCTGTTTCAAAATAAAGAATAAAAAACAGGGCTGAGGATGTAGCTTGGAGGTAGAATGCCCCTGGGTTCAATCCCCAGTACTGCAGAAAAAAAAAAAACCTACCCAGGTCTGACACTGTGTTCAAACACCAGAGGTGGATGAGTGACCCGTGTGGGTTTGTGCCTGGTCGTCATCCTTTGCTTCCTACTAGCGGGGAAATAAGAAGAAGAAAAACTTGGGTTGAGAAACATACCGGTATTTATAGCACTAACCCTAAATTAATTAATTAATTAATTAATTGGTACTGGGCATTGAATGAAAGCACGTTCTTCTTCTGAACTATACCCCCAGCCCCCCCCCTTTTTTTGTGGTACTGGGGATTGAACCCAGAGGCATTCTGTCTCCAAGCTATCCTGAGCCCTATTTTTTTTTTTTAGTTTTTGTTTTGAAACTGGGTTTCGCTAAGTTGCTGAGAGTCTCACTATATTGCTGAGGCTGTCCTCAAACCTACAATCCTCCTGTCTCAGCCTCCCAAGTACTGGGATTACAGGTGTGCGCCACCATGCCCGGCTCCTTTTTTTATTTTTATTTTACTTTATTTTTATTTTATGTTGCTAAGGATGGCCTAGAGCCTGCCATCCTCCCGTCTCAGCCTCCCAAGTACTGGGATTACAGGTGTGCATCACCACACCCAACTAGTCTAATCTCTTTAAAGAAAATGGTATTATTGACACCAAGATGAAGACTCTACCAGAAAAAAGAAAATCTCAACCACTTTTTTTTTGTAAGTTTATATTTACCAGGTGCTAACGAAACTCCAGGCAAGTGTTCCCAAGGAATCACTCAGTCAAATCTCACACCAACCTCTGAGATCAGTACTGTTGTTGCATCCATCTCTGAGATGAGGAAACTGGGACTCAAAGAGGTTAGAAATGTGCTCAGGGTCACACACCAGTAAACAATGGAGCCGGGATTCGAATGAGTCCAACTTCATGCTCTTGCTGTTGCTCATGGGCCCTGCAGGGCTCAGCTATTTGAATTCCATTGCACACCGTGAGCACCTAGATGGCAGGGAACGGTGTGCAATACGGGGTGGGGAATGAATTGAGCTAAAGTTCGCCTGTAGTTACATGAACTTGGGTTTTTGTTTATATGTCCTCTGTAGTCCTCTAAGGTAAAATCTGTAAGTTCTTACATGAATCAGAAGAAGAAAATGCTAAGCATGCCTGCCAGGAAGGAGGAGTATAAGATATAATTAGAGGCTGGTCACAGTGGCGCAGCCTAGTACTTGAGAGGCTAACACAGGAGAATCACAGGTTCGAGGCTATCCTTAGCAACTTCGACCCTGTTTCAAAATAAAAAATAAATTGGGCTGGGGTGTAGCTCAGGGGTAGAACGCCCTTGGGTTTAATCCCCAGTACCACACACACAAGATATAATTAGGCAGTTAGTTGAAGGAAATGATCGATGTTAAACTGCTTTTACTAACCAACTAAACCACTTTCTATTTGCTCTACAAATAGAAAGGGGTGATCCAATCGTGTGTGTGTGTGTGTGTGTGTGTGTGTGTGTATGTGAGCGTGTGCGCGCGTGTGTGTTACTGGGGATTGAACCCAGGGCATTCTACCTCCAGCCTACACCCTTTTCGTTTTTTTTATTTTGAAACAGGGTCTCACTAGGTTGCTGAGAGTTTCACCAAGTTGCTGAGACTGGCCTCCAACCTGCAATCATCCTGTATCAGCCTCCCAAGTATTGAGATTTCAGGCATGTGCCACTGCATCCAGCTCCAAGACCATTTTTATTCCTATCTTTGTACAGTGATCCTTGTGACAGGTATAGTTTCTGAAGATGTTTTCATACCCTCCTCCACCCCTTCAAACCCAATTAGTCAACTCGGAGCTGGGGGGCAATATCCACAGCTGAGAGAAAGCTGCAAGCCAGCAAGCTACGCAAAGAACCTGTAGCGGACGCGCAGATGGTCCTGGGTACAGTGACCTCCAGGCTCCCCAGTATCTCCTGTCCAGTCTCCCTCTGTGTTAGAGAACATGGTCTGGAGCCGCAGCCAGCCAGAATTATAAGACAAAGCCCATTTTCCATGGGCAGGGCCTTCTCCCACCTCTCCAGGTAACACCCTTCCTCTCGTATTCTTACAAAATGATGATTTACTGGCCCTCTAACTATGGAATCTCCCGGAACCTCCCTCTGGCCTGCCCTGCCCCACAGCTAACACTGAACCCCGTGAGCCTCCTCTGGTGAGTAAGTTGGGACAGGTCACCAAAAGAAGCAGGCAGGAAAACACATGTGGGTCAAGAGAGCAGCCGGGCAAAGGCCAGGAGCCCAGAGAACACGCAAGCTCGGGCGACAGGAAGTAGATCACAGAGTCTAAGCGCATCAACATGACCCGGGGAGCCTAGAGAAACCCCCACACTCACACTGCACCCGGATTAATGAAGTCAGGACCTCCGAGGTTGGGAGGCGCCGTCCATGGTGCCAAGTGCAGCCGAGTTCGAGAACCGGTGGTCTGGAGTGCAGAAAGAGAGCAGAAAAGAAAGGCGTGCCAGGGATGAGGCGAGGGGTGGCGTGCTGGAGTCAGTTAGACAGAGTAGTGTCTTTAGGAATTTTCTTTTTCTTTTTCTTTTTTTTATAATAGGGATTAAACCCAGGGATATTCTACCCCCAGCCCTTTTTATTTTTTATTTTGAAACAGGGTGTCACTAATGTGCTGAGGGTCTTGCTAAATTGTTGAGGCTGGCCTTGAACCTACACCTGTCTCAGCCTCCCAAGTTCTGGGATCATAGGCCTGAGCCACCATGCCCGGCTCTGCTGGGTTATTTTTAATCATTGCTTCAACTTACAAAGTGAGCGTGAGCGTCAGCCTTTCAGTCAGCCTTTTATGACTCAAATCCACACAAAATTGTTCAGAGGGAGGAAGGAGGAGCCCGAAATGATAAAATAGAGAAAAAATAAAATCCCTTGATTGCATTTGTAGAAATGAAAACTAATGCAAATTATGAGTTAAAACTAGGAGGAATAAATACAACCACGATTTCAAACATGACAAAGTATTTAGCATTCCATCCTTTCCTCTGTTTATTTCAGTTAAGGGCACAACAAGTCCTCATATTTGAATAAAGGCTGCCGCACAGGAACCCAGGCACATTCCCCGTCCGTCCTCTCCTCTCACTCCGTGTGAGCCAGCAGCCTTCCTTCCTTCCCAGCTGGCAGGTGCCACTTCTGTCCAATGAGCCATGGGGACAGTGATCACTTCTCCTCTGCTACCCACTAATCACCCTGAGACGTTGTTAGAAACACGGGTCTCTCATCCTCGTTCCCCAGACATCCACAACAATTGCACCCCTCTCTTGCTGGGTGCTGGGCCTCAGGACTTTTTAAAAGGTTCCCCAAGTGACTCTGATGTATTGCCAGAGTTGAGAATTACAGGAGAAGCTAGATTATGTCTATGCTCTCTTTAAAAATCATAAAGGCTGCCGGGCACATGCTTGTAATCCCAGTACTTGGGAGGCTGAGACAGGAGGATCACAGGTTCGCGGCCAGCCTCAGCTACTTAGTGAGGCCCTCCGCAATTTAGTGAGACCCTGTTTTAAAATAAAGAATACAAATAGGGCTGGGGGGTATAGCTTGGAGGTAGAATGCCCCTGGGGTCAATCCCCAGTTCTGCAAAAAAAAAAAAAAAACAAAAATCATAAGGGCTAAACTGGGCGTGGTGGCACATGCCTGTAATCCCAGTACTTGGGAGGCTGAGACAGGAAGTTCACAGATTCAAGACCAGCACTCAGTTACTTAGCGAGACCTTGTCTCAAAATGAAAAATAAAAAGGGCTGGGGTCTAGCTCAGAGGTAGAACACCGCTGGATTCGATCTGTAGTACAAGAAAAAAAAAAAACAGATGGGGCTGGGTGTGGTGGTGCCTCTGTGTCCCCAGAAACCTAGCCCGGAGGCAAAGACTGGAGAATTTCTTGAACACAGGAGTTCCTGGTAGGCCTGGGCAACCTAGCGAGACCCTGCCTCAAAAAAAAAAAAAGGAAGGTTTCCATTTTGTGGGGCACTTTGCCCTCAGACTCTTGTGCCAAAAAGAGAGTCCAGAATGGGATAAGCCTCCTGTAGCTTTCAGCTGTGAAACATACGCACACAAACACACCACACACAAACACACCACACACAAGGTCAAGACCAACAATTTTTTCTGTGGGGGGGGGGCTTGGGATTGAACCCAAGGGCATTCTGGATTCAATTTTATTTCTATTTATTTATTTATTTATTTGGTACTGGGGATTGAACCCAGGGGCACTCTACCTCCGAGCTGCAACCTCAGCCCTATTTTTTTGTGTGTGTGTGTGGTACCGGGGATTGAACCCAGGAGCGTTCTACCTCTGAGCTACACCCCCAGCCCTATTGTTTTATACTTTATTTTGAAACCGGGTCTCATGAAGTT
The DNA here is from genome assembly GCA_004027185.1 of Glis glis. NCBI lineage: Eukaryota > Metazoa > Chordata > Mammalia > Rodentia > Gliridae > Glis > Glis glis. Next base: position 11,673 of record PVJS01002297.1, on the reverse strand, counting down.
GTGGAGGCCTCACTAAGTAGCTGAGGCTGTCCGCGAACCTGGATCCTCCGGTCTCCGCCTCCCAAGTACTGGGATTACAAGTGTGCGCCACCACGCCCGGCTCTAATATTTTTTTTATTTTTAATTTGAAACAAGGTCTCGTTAGGTTGATCCCAAGTACTGGGATTATAGGCGTGCGCCACCATACCTGGCTAAAGGTAAAATGCTTTCAGGCCTTCAGTATGACCCTCAACAAGAAAATCATGTCGATTTTGTTTGTTTTAAGGAGAAATCCTAAATCGCTTCTTAAAGCGTGTCTGGTAGCCGGGCGTGGTGGTGCAGGCCTGTAATCCCAGTACTTGGGAGGCTGAGACAAAAGGATGGCAGGTTCAAGGTCAGCCTCAGCAAATAGTGAGACTTTCATCAACCTAGTGAGATCCTGTTTCAAAATAAAAATAAAATAGGGCTGGGGATGTAGCTAGGAGGTAGAATGCCCCTGGATTCAATCTCCAGTACCGCAAAAAAAAAAAAAAGCATGCCTGGTGCTTCCAGGTGAACCAGAAGGTTCTTAGGTGAGCAAGTAGAGCAGGCCAAAGGGACCAAGCCCCTGGACAGGGTAAGCGCTCTGCTGAGAATCCAGCCCAGCGCTCACGTGGGAAACTGGCTCCCTGTGGCCCTGCAGTCCCCGCCACTAACCTTTCTGCCAGTGGGGTGAGCAGTTTCTCTAAATACAATAGAACCTCTGCCACTTTGAAGATAAGCTCTCACAGGCTGCTTAAAACAATAATTCTGTACTTTCTTTCCTGTTTCGAGATTTATTTTAAGTATTAGTATAAAATGTCAGAGCCACTGATAGTGGCCGGAGCAGTTTGTATAGAGCTCGACTGCCTGTTTGTAGTATATTACAGCTATATTTGACACAGGAAAGCACTTAATCATGCCCGCTATCAGCAACCGCACCCACCTTTGTGAGGACCCTTGGAGGCTGCGAGATTTATCACCGTGGACTTGCACTGGACAGACAGGCCCTAGTAGACAATGCAGGCCACTTCTGAGAAGTGGGGGCTAAAAGTGTACCATCCACAACCCAACTGGCAAGAGAAAGTTCAGGTTTGCAAAGCTGCCTCCTAGGTCCCCTGTGCCCTGGATTTATCTCAACCTATTGAACTCTGAGGAGAGTACTGCCAATGGTAAGAAACTCCCTGGCTGCCACCTGGCCTCCGGAATGGCCTCTTCCAAGGGCCCCTTAGCTACGCTTTCCTCTTCAATCCAACCAGGAGATGGTACTGCGTGGACAGCACAGGTGCGCAGCATCACTGCGGGGGTTCGCAGTTAACCAACACCTTTACCAGCAACTCAGTTCACCTGCACCTCCAGCTGCCCGGAGAGACTAGCCAGGTCCTGCAGTCATGCTGTCCATTGTACTCAGTTCACGCCTGGGGCCCAGAGAGGCAAGTGAGATGACCAAGGGAACCCCAATCCTAAGCCCTGCCTCCCCAATTGGTATGCATTGGCCATGGGGACTGGCGTTTGCTTTTGGCAAGAAGTCGATGAACCTTAGTGGCAACTCCTGATTCAGCACCCTATAGTGAATACCTGACCCTCCAACCTATCTCCCCTCCTGAAGCCGGGATGACTATTAGTCCCTGCGTATCTCAGAGCACTGATTTAGAATGGATAAGAGAGAATCATTATTTTTGCCATTGAATATTAATATTTTAAAATACCTATTTGGAACCAGGTGCGGTAGTGCACACCTGTAATCCTAGTACTTGGGAGGTTGGGGCAGGAGGATCACAGGTTTAAGGCCAGCCTCCACAACTTGGCAGAACATTGTTTCAAAATTAAAAATAAAAAGGACTGGGGGTGTAGCTCAGTGGTAGAATGCCTTTGGGTTCAATCCCCCATAGCACAATTAAAGTAAATTAAACTAAATTTAAAAGGCTATTTTATCATATTATTAGTAAGTCTAGAAATCTAACAACAACAACAAAAAAAAAACTACCATGAGCTAGGGAGTATAGCTCATTGGTAGAGCACTTGCCTAGCATGCATGAGGCCCCAGGTTTGACCCCCAACATCACACACACACACACACACACACACACACACACACTCAAAAAAATCTAACAGTGTATGTGTGGTACTGGGAATTGAACCCAGGGGCATTCTACCTCTGAGCTATACCCTAGCCCTTTTAATTTTGAAACAAGGTTTTGCTAAGTTGCTGAGGTCAGCCACGAACCTGCAATCCTCCTGTGTCAGCCTCCCAGGTCCTGGGATTACAGGTGCGCCACCCCGCCTGGCTGGCCAATTAACTATTCTTAAAATGGAAGAAAAAAATACTGCATCGGAGGAACCACGCGGGTCTCCTGGGGTCGTGCCCTCTCTTCTTCACTTGTGCTTGCAGTTTCATTGACCATTTTTACTTTTCTTTTTGATATGAACTCTTTTTTTGGCCTAGGAGTTGCTTGCGGTGTTTCTTGCTTGTTAAACCTCTGATCGATCATTTTGGCTTTCGGTCCCATTCATTTTTCCACCGCGCGCTCTTTCCTGGCCTGCTTTCTCTTTCACTCCCCTCTTTGGGGCACACTGTTTCCTCTCTTATTCATTCTTTCTTCTCAAATCTGAACAAAAGGGTCAGAAGTTCCCAACATGGAATCGCATGGGGCATCCAAGCGAGATATCCTGAAAATCTCTGCCTCCTTTTTTTTTTCTTTTTGGTGGTGGATGGTAGGGATTGAACCCAGGGCCTTGTGCATGCTAGACCAGCACTCTACCACTGAGCCACATCCCCAGCCTCTCTCTGCCTACTTTGTCCAGATGAGAATGGTGACAGGGGAAGAGGCCTCAGCTGGGAATGAAGACCGAAGAGCTCTGTGCACTCACCTCTGTGGAGACCCATGCAGGCCACAAGTCCTCTGCCTCCACCCAACAGAAAGTCACTGTCCTCTGCTTGAATATCCTTCCTCAGGACAATAGTCTAAGGGGAGAGACCTAGTTGCTCAGGTCAGGATATAACACAGCCTTTGGGGGCACTGAGAAGTATAATAAGACACATTTATCCCAGTCCTCAGGAGGATCACAGGTTTGAGGCCAGCCTCAGCAACTTAACAAGACCCTCAACAACTTAGTGAGATCCTGTTTCAAAAATGAAAAGGGCTGGGGGTGTAGCTCAGATGTAGAATGCACCTGGATTCAATCCCCAGACTGAAGAAGGAGGAGGAGAATTAAAATGAAAGAAAAAGCAGGTTCTCCCCAGAAACTTCTCTGGAAAAACTGAAAGACCAAAGTAATATGGCAGGACCTAGGAAACTCTGGATTCTGTGGGGCAAACGAGGAAAAGAGTGAAATGCCAAGTTCGTGATCCCACCAAAGACCACCAGGAGCTGATTCCGAAGCAAAACACACAAGGGTCCTTTATTCAAGCTCGAGCTTGGGCTCCTGACGTGCACCAATGCAGTGGTCACAGGGAGAAGCCCCTTGCTCTCCGAGAACAAAGCTTTTATCCCTTAAGGAGGCAGCCCACCCCACCTTTACATTGATAGGCTAGTTTAAAACATAAGCTTGTTGGCGTTCCCTGGTTGGTTTAACTTTCGCGCCTTAGGTAGGGGTCATCATTAGGGAAGCATTAACCTTATATGGTGACCTTTTAGCTGGTTGGTTGGGCCCACACTACCTTTCCCAGGAATGTCCAGGATGGGCGGGGGGGCTCGCTGACTCTGGGCAGAGTAGCCTTGCCCAGACCAAATTATCTGGAGTTCTAAACCCAGCTGTGCTTGACACCGATTGGCTGTTTCTAGGGGTTGCTAGGGACAAGATCAGATTAGCATACTTAATGGTTTCTACAGGGCGTGGGGCAACAGGCTATAGAAACTTCTAGAAAACAGATACTTAGGCCTATCCTACTTAAAGCTTTAACTAAAGCCTGTCATGGCTTCACTGGGTTCTTCAAGAGCATCGATAACATTGCGAGGACAGACAGTCCCAACGGGCCAAAGCCCCTCCTCCTCCCGGACATCTCTCCTGTTGAGTTCCCAAGACAGGTGAGTGGGGAGCGGGGCTTCCGGCCTGCACAGGACCATGGGGAGGGAGGACAGCTTTGTCCCTGCACAGGTGTGTGCCCCTGCAGAACTAGAAGGTGGGGCTGGGGTGGAAATAAGCCCCCGAGAACTCGTTCCCCAGGTTGCTCTTAGCTCTGGGACAGGACTCCAGGGGCAGTAGGGAGAGGGCGCCCACTTTTTTTTCTGCCCAGGCTGATGGATCCGCAGCACAGCCCATTAGAATGGGAAAGATAGGACTAACTTGGGAAACCATTAGCAATAAATGCCAAAGCCGGGTGCGGTGGCACACACTTGTAATCCCTGTACTCCCCAGTACCACAAAAGAAAAAAAGAAAGAAATGCCAAAGAGTCTACGGCCATACCGCCCCGAACACGCCCGATCTTGTCTCATCTCAGACGCTAAATAGGGTTAGGCTTGGTTGGTGCCTGGATGGGAGAAACAAATACCAAAAGAATCAGATTCTTTCTTTTTTTTTTTTTTTTGTGGTACTGGGAATTGAACCCAAAGGCATTCTACCTCCCCAGACCGATTTTATTTCTTATTTGGAAACAGGGTCTCACTAGGTTGCTGGAACCTCACTAAATTGCTGAGGCTGTCCTGAACCTGTGATCCTCCAGTCTCAGCCTCCCAAGTACTAAGATTACAAGCGTGCGCCACCACGCCCGACTTAGAATCAGATTATTTCATAAAACTTTCCTTTAGGAAACCTGGACTCCGCTCTGCATGCAGGCAAATGGCAAGTGTTGCACGTGGGGGTGCACGTGTCTCTACCTGCACCCTGCCATCTGTCTTTGGAGGCCTCGTCACTCCCCTCCAAGGTGACAAAACAGGCAATGATGGAAATGTCCTCCTTCTACCTGCAGAACACTGGCCACCGCCACAGGTCGCTATTGAGTGCCTTAAATGTGGCCGGTGTAGTTGAGGAACTGCATTTCTAATTATTTCTTTCTTTCTGTGGTACCGGGGATTGAACCCAGGGGCATTCTACCTCTGAGCTACACCCCCAGCCCTATTTTTTACTCTTCATTTTGAAACAAGGTCTCAGTAAATTGCGAAGGGCCTCACTAAGTTGCTGAGGCTGGCTACCAACCTGCAATCCTCCTGTCTCGGCCTCCCAAGCACTGGGATCACAAGCGTGCGTCACCACGCCCGACTTGCATTTCTAATTTTAAATAAGCTTACATTTCAAAAGCCGCCTGGGGCAGGTGAGCACTGCGCGACCGAGTCCTTCTGGATGTGGACTGGTGTGTACAATCACATTGCTATACTCAGCTGCCAGGCCGACGCCTCTATTTACAGTCACAGGTGACGACAGGAGTCCTTCCCTGGTTCCTTGAGTTAATCATCAACCGATTACATACTGGAAATCTAATTCTGTTGTGAAAACGTCCCCAGTATGAATGCGATACGGGGAAGGAACCAAAAATAGCTGAAATGAACTTTCCCTTGGGTCAGTGAGGTCCCAACTCGTTGGGCAATGGGAGTGCAATAGATATTCTGTCACCTGAATGAAGTTTTCCACCGGGGCTGTGGGTGGTAACTTACTGTGACGGAACAAGTCCCCAAACCCAATAACGCAGGCCACTGCCTAAAATAGCCTGTCCATCAAGGGGCATGGGCGTAACTGTCCTTCACCTCTGGGAGACAAAAAAAAAAAAACAGAATCAAAGTCTCTCTCGTGATTCCCTGGTAACCACAAATTCCAGAAAGTTCTAGGCACCAAACAGAAATCATTATCAAACAGTCATGCGCAGTACTTCACACCTATAATAGCAGTACTTGAGAGGCTAAGACAGGAGGATTGTAGGCTCTGGGCCAGCATGTAGCAACTTAGCAAGACCCTTTTCCAAATAAAAAAGAGAAAGGGCTGGGGGCTAGCTCGAAAGTAGAATGCCCCTGGGTTCAATCCCTAGTACAAAAAAATTTAATTTAAAAATGAGAACACCAGGCATGGTGGTGCAGTACTTGGGAGGCTGAGACCGGAGAATCACAGGTTTGTGGCCAGCCTCAGCAATTCAGTAAGGCCCTCTGCAACTTAGTGAGACCCTGTTTCAAAGTAAAGAATAAAAAATAGGGCTGGGGGTGTAGCTCGGAGGTAGAATGCCCCTGGGTTCAATCCCCAGTACTGCAAAAAAAAAAAAAAAAAAAAGAGAGAGAGAGAGAGAGCAAATACCCAGGGGCAACATTTCATCCATTTTGGTGAGGTAAGAATAGTCCTGTTAGTCAAGCATGGTGGCGCACGCCTGAAATCCCAGTACTTGGAGGCTGAGACAGGAGGATCCCAGGTTCAAGGACAGCCTCAGCAATGTTGTGAGACTTTCAGCAACCTAAGGGCCTCAGGTGCAACTCAGAGGTAGACTGCCCCAGGTTAAATCCCTAGTACCAAAAGAAAAAGAAAAAGGAAAAGAAAAAGGAAAAGGAAAAGAAAGAATAGTCCTGTCAGTGTAATCCACTAATTCATACTGGAATATGATGAAGCCCGTCACCTCACTCTTTGTAAGGCCCGGGACTGTTTCTTATCTTGCCTCTACTATGAAAGTCTGGGAATTGGCTGAGAAAATCTGCCAATGACAACAGGGACCCCTCCCGCCCGCCCGACTCGACCTTCAGGAAGCCTGGGTTTCCCTGTGGCGTGAAGTCGAGAGAGTCTCAGTATGTCCTGCATTCCTATCTCCTGAGCCTTCCTTCCTGGAGAGATAGAGGTGTAGGTTAGCCAGGCAGGTGACCCTCACCTCCACCCCGGATCTAGCCAGAAACTTCATTTCATCGTCATTATTAATAGCTGGGCGTGCTAATGTTTCCTGAAGAACATGATAAGAAACAGACAGAACGAGGCAGACAGAAGCCCATGACTCGGCACTTTCCCTCTTCCCCGACAGCCATGGAAAGTTCCTGGCCGACCTAGGCTATCTGCAGGGCCTGGGACTTCGGCGCAGCGTCTGCTTGAAGATCCAGTGTGGTGTGGAGCGAGCACCCAGTCTCTGCGATGCCACTCTGCGGCCTCCGTCCACGGCCCTGGCTGTGCCACTCGTTCAACTGCACGCTGCCTGTTTCTTTTTCTTTCTTTTTAATTCTGTTTTAATGTTTTTTTTATTTTTGCTTTTTTTTAATGCAGGGTTGGGGGTGGAGCCCCCGGGACCTCACACCTGCTAGACACACGCTGGACCACTGAACTGCCCCCAGCCCCTCCCAGTGCCAGTTTCTGGCTCCTGAATTCCAATTAGTTTGCCAAAGGGAGGACACCTAACATCTACTGTGTATTGTGTTAGAGGGTTTGTTTGTTTGTTTGTTTGTTTGTTTGTTTGTTTATACTGGAGGTTGAACCGGGGTCATTCTACCTCCAAGCTACACCTCAGCCCTGTTTTAGTTTTTATTTTTGAAACAGGATCTCGCTAAGTTGCTGAGGGGCTCACTAAATTGCTGAGGCTGGCCTTGAAACTTTCATCCTCCTACCTCAGCCTCCCAAGTACTGGGATCACAGGTGTGCACCACCACGCCCAGCTCGAGGTATATATATCTATATATCTATATCTATATCTATATGTCTATATCTACATCTATATCTATATCTATATCTATCTATATCTATAGATATATCTATATCTATATCTATCTATCAATATCTATATCTATATCAATATCTATATCAATATCAATATCTATATCTATATCTATCTATCTATATCTATAGATAGATAGATATAGATAGATAGATAGATAGATAGATATAGATAGATATCTTGGATCAGTCCCTTCATCCCCCTGTGAGATGAGGAGTATTAACTAATTCCAGAGTTGGAGAAGACAAGGTTCAGAGAGGGTAAGTGACTGGTCCAAGGCCACACAGACACAGTGGCTGGCTCTTTGCATGCACACAGGTGGAACCACCTTTAAGCTAGGAGCAGAGGCCCCGCCAGACACCAACCCCATAAGCACCTTGATCTTGGACTTCTAGCCTCGGGAACCGTGAGAAAATAGACGTCTATTGTGTCAACTACCCAGCCTTGGGTGTTTTGTTTTAGCAGCCAGAACTGACTGGTACACCTGCCTCGGAGTCTTCAAGACTTTCTCTTCAAAACCCTTCATGTAACACTGAGTAAAAATGCCATGCCCTAACCTCCTCCTCCAGCACCTTCCTAGTCACCTCCCTACCAAGGGGCAAGGCGCTTCCCCAGGGCACTGAAACTACGGGGACTCCCCCAAAACTCAGCAATCAAGACAACCTTTCAATTATTATTTTTTTTTTAGTACTGGGGTTTGAACCCAGGGGCATTCAATCTCTGCGCTATGCCCCCAGCCATTTTATTGTATTGTATTGTATTTTAATTTTTTGGTACTGGGGATTGAGCCCAGGGGCATTCTATCTCTGAGCTATACTCCCAACCCTTTTTATTTTTTATTTTGAACCATGGTCTCAATTAACTTGCTAAAGCTGGCTTTGAACCTGCGATTCTCCCGTCTCAGCCTCCCAAGTTCTGGGGTTACAGGTGTGCACCACTATACTCAGCTGGCATGGATTTCTTTTACTGTTTTTTTTTTATTTGTGTCACATCTCATAGAATAAAGCAGATATCAAAAGTAGCTATCAATAAATATTTGTCAAACAAAAGAATAAATGTGTCAGGCATGGTGGTGCATGTCTGTAATCCCAGTACTTGGAAGGCTGAGATAGGAGAATCACAGGTTTGAGGCCAGCCTGACCAATTTAGTGAGACCCTCAGTAACTTAGCAAGACCCTGTTTCAAAAATAAAAAGTAAGCCGGGTGTGGTGGTGCACACTTGTAATCCCAGTACTTGGAAGGCTGAGATAGGAGGATTGCAGGTTCAAGGACAGCCTCAGCAAGTAGTGAGACTCTAATCAACCTAATGAGACTCTGTTTCAAAATAAGAATAAATAGGGCTAGGGGCGTAGCTCGGAGGTAGAATGCCCCTGGGCTCTATACCTAGTTTCGCTCACACACAAACACACACAAGAATACATGTGCGATTCAGTCCACCTTTATTCATTTATTTTTTGCAATACTGGGGATTAAACCCAGTGGTGCTCTACCACTGAGCTATACCCCCAGCCCTTTTTATTTTTTATTTTGAGACAGGGTCTCACTAAGTTGCCCAGGCTGGCCTCAAACTTGCAATCCTCCTGCCTCAGACTTTTGGGTCACTTGGATTATAGGTGTGAGCTACTATATCCAGCTAATCCAATTTATTTGGTGGCGGGGGACTAGGGATTGAACCTAGGGACATTCTACCTTTGAGCTATACACCCAGACTTTTTTTATTATTATTATTATTTTGTGTTTTAAAATAGGGTCTCTCCAGGAGGATCGCAGGTTTGCAGTCAGCCTCAGCTACTTAGTGAGGCCCTCCACAACTTAGTGAGACCCTGTTTCAAAATAGAGAATAAAAAATTGGATTGGGAGTATAGCTCAGAGGTAGAATGCCCCTGGGTTCAATCTCCAGTATTAAAAAAAAAAACAGGGTCTCACTAGATTGCTGAGAATCTCACTCTGTTGCTGAGGCTGTCCTCGAACCTGCAATCCTCCTGTCTCAGCCTCCCAAGTACTGGGATTACAGGCATGTGTCACCATGCCTGGAGTACTTCCATTTTTTTAAATAAAGAAACTGTACCTCAAATAATTTTTTACTCATATCCCTACATGGACACAGGGCTGTGTGATCCTAAAGCTAACTTCCCTGTGCCACCGTGCAGATGGTAATCACTGTGTTCTGAGGCTCGGTATTAAGTGCTTCGTGTACTGTCTAGCATTTAATTAAAAACTCTGCAGTGTGGTTCCATCATTTCTCCTTTTGAGGATGAGGAAATTGAAGTCTTACAAGTGCAAAGATAGTTCTCAAAGTCTGATTTTTGTAACTCAAAACACTATGCCACAGCCAAAAGGTAGAAGCAACCCTAGTGTTCACTGAGGGAAGAATGGGCCAACAAAACATGCTATATACAGACAGTGGAATATTACTTAGACTTCAACAAGGAAGGACACGCTGAAATAGATGACAACATGGATAATCCTTCAGGACATTAGGCTAGGTGAAATAAGCCAGTCACAACAGGACAAATACTGGATGATTCCATTTATATAAGGTGCCTAGAGCAGCTGAACTTGTAGAGACAGAAAGTAGAGTGGTGGTGGCCAGGGAGGAAGGAATCCAGGGAGCTATTGTTTAATAGGTACAGAGTTTCAGTTTTGCAAGATGAACTTCCCAAGATGAGTGGTGGTGATGATTCACAACAGTGCGAGTGTACTTAATGCCACTGAACTATATATACCCTTACACAGGGTCACAATGGTAAATTTCGTGTTATGTCTAATTGACCATCTTAAAAAACTATGCTAAACATTGGATCACCTCAATGAAATGGACGAATTAGAGTGTGTGTGTGTGTGTGTGTGTGTGTGTGTGTGTGTGTGTGTGTGTGTGAGACTGGGGATTGAACCCAGGGGTGCTCTACCCCTGAGCTATATACCCCCAGCCCTTTCTATTTTTTATTTTGAAACAGCATCTCTCCGTAAGTCACGGCCTTGACCCCGTGATCCTCCTGTTTCAGCCTCCAAAGTCCTAGGATTATAGGCATGCACGGCCACACCCAGCTAAAATGAACAAATTTTTACAAGCACACAATCTACCAAACTTGACTGATAAAGAATTAGAAACTATCTGAGTATACCTACAACTAAAAAAGCTATAATCAGTAAGGATATTGAGTCAGTAATTAAAAACTTCCCCATACAACATAGAGGAGGACCAGATGGCATTACTGTGAATTATAATAAATATTTAAAGAAAAATTGAAGATCAATCCATCTGAAACGCTTCCAAAAATTTGAAAAGGGAACTTAAGTTATTCTATGAAACCAGTACTACCCTGGTACCGAAGCCAGAAAAAGACACAATCAGAAAAATGAAAACTACAAACTAACATCCCTTAAGAGTATTGATCCAGCTGGGCTCGGTGGCACACGCCTGTAATCCCAGGACTTGGGAGGCTGAGACAGGAGGACTGTAGGTTTAAGGCCAGCCTCAGCAACTTAGGGAGACCCTTGGCAACTTAGACCCTTTTTCTAAATAAATAAATAAATACGTAGAGGTGGGGATGTAGCTCAGAGGTAGAACGTCCCTGTGTTCAATCCCCAGAACCAAGAAAGGAGGGAGGGAGAGAGGGAGGGAGGGAGAGAAGGAAGGAAGGAAGGGAGGGAAGAAAGGAAGGAAGGAAGGAAGGAAGGAAGGAAGGAAGAAGGAAGGAAGGAAGGAAGGAAGGAAGGAAGGAAGGAAGGAAGGAAGGAAGGGGCAAACAGATACTTGTACTCCAATATCCACAGCAGTATTATTCATAATAGCCAAGAGGTGGATACGATCCAAGTGTCTCTCAACTCATGAATGGATTCTTTAACCACGATATATACATGCAACGAAATGCAGTTGTGATCTATGCTATAACATGATGCTATGTGAAATGAAGCAGACCCAAAGTGAGGCATGTCGAATGATTCCGCAGCTGCAGGGACAGGGCCGAGGATGAGGAGGCCCTCAGCAGTGACGGGACAGGGAGGCCTCCTCCGCTGTTTCCAGTAGGTTTCTCAGGATAGGGCAGATGCTGATCAAATCACAGTG